>JAASGX010000342.1:0-25914 GCA_023334415.1 Phytopythium chamaehyphon | reverse complement strand
CCCATGCACTCACCTCGCTGCGCACGACAGCGGAGGCGGCAAGGACTCGCTCGTGGTCTACCAGCTCCTCAAGAATGCCGACGTCCCGTGCGTGTGGGTTCACGTTGGCGACCGACCGCAAGAGTACGAAAAGAGCTGGCGGCTGAAGGAGATCGTGCGCATGACCGAGTCCAGGATGCAGGCGGAGTTGCCATTCCGGCTCGAACACGAGATGAGCGACCCCGTTTGGGAGAGCCAGGTTGCAGGCAACAAGTACGAGCCGTGCGGCCATCCCTGGGTGGCGCTGGCAGCCTTTGACAGCGTGCTGGCGGCGGTTGCAGGTGGCTTCCCGTTCTTCGCAGTCGGCAATGAGCGAAGCGCAAACTACGGCAACGACGTCGAGCACGAGGGCCGCATCGTCAATCACCAGTACGACAAGAGCTTCCACTTCGATCAGCGTGTACACGAGTATATTCGCGAGTTTTTCGTGGAGGATCTCCACTACTTCTCGGTGCTGCAACACTTGTGGGAGGTGCAGATCGCCCGAACATTCGTCTCTCGGTCGCTGGCTGCTCCGGAGATCGAAGACAACAACTTCCTGCGAGTGTTCCTCAGCTGCAACGAGGCCATTGATGGCGACAAGTGGTGCTGCAAGTGTGCCAAGTGCGCGTTTGTGTTCTTGCTGTTGAGTGCGTGGTGCGATCAGGACGAGCTAGTTGCTGCCTTCGGCGAGAACTTGTTCAACAACCAAAGTCTGTTCCCAGAGTTCAATGCACTTCTGACCAGCGACACGGGTATGAAGCCGATGGAATGCGTTGGCATCGCGTCTGAGGCACTTCTGTCGCTTCATTTGGCGGTAGAGCGCTTTGGAATGACAGAGTTTATTGCTTCTGTGTCGACCCGGAAATGCTCGAGCAAGGACACAAGGTGCGCTCGCTTCTCGAAGACTACAACGCGGAACACTTGGTGCCGACCTTCCTCTTGCAGACGCTGCGAGAGCCCATTACAGACTACTCTTGACACGAAGCACGAAGCAAAATTGCGCCGACTCTTTTTGTGATACATATCTACACAGGACTACCCGATGCTAGCAGTCTACTTGGTGTGAGGCTGGAGGAACTGCGCGACGTCGTCGTCTCCGAGAGCCGCAGCCATCGAGTACGCGGTCTCCTCGTCCTCGTCCTTGACGCTTGGGTCGACGCCCTTGGCGACTAGCATCTTGACAATTTCGAGGTTGGAGCAGCCAAAGAGGCACGTCTGGCCACTCTCGTTGAGCGCGTTGAGCTCGATCTCGGGGGTCTCGACCAGGCGCTCGACCACGTCCTGCATCTCGAACATGACGGCGACGTGCAGCGCGCGGTCGCCCGAGGAGGGCACGGCAAAGTTGACGTCCACACCCTGCGCCAGCATCTCGTCGATGACGTCCATGTGCCCGAACCTGCAGGCCTGGAAGAAGGCGCAGTCGTCGTCTTCCTCGTCGTCCTCCTCCGCGTGCTCGCCCAGCAGGGGCTTGTGCGTCTTGACGATGGCGGTGGCCGAGGCGAGCGCGCCCTTCTTGAGCAGCGCGAGCGCGATGGCCGTGTGCTCGGACTCGACGGCGAGGTACAGCGGGTTCGTGGCGTCCTTGGAGCGTCCGGCGGCGTTGACGTCGGCGCCGCTGGCGACCAGGACGTCGACGAGCTCGCGCAGGCCCGAGTTGGCGGCCTGCATGAGCAGCGTCCAGCCGTGCTTGTCTACGACTGCGTCTGGGCTGTCGACGGCCTGCGCCTCGAGCAGCGCGGCGGCGATGGCGCCGAAGCCGTCCATGAGCGCCTCAGCCTCGGCCTCCATGTCTGCGATGTCCTTCTCGACGCCGTCGACGCTCTCGGCCGCGTCGTCCTCGGCCTCGAGCACATGTACGAAGGCCTCGTACTCCTGCTGCCACGTGTGGAACCACTCCATGAGGAACACGAGCGGCGCCGCGCCCCCGGCCGACGCTGGCGCCAGCGCGTGGCGCGCCAGCACCGCCAGGAACGCGTCCGCGTCGCCCGCTAGCACGCTGCGCCGCACGGCGTCCAGGTGGTCGGCGGCCGGCGCCTCGCCCTCCTCGCCCAGCGCCAGCGGCGCCAGCGCCAGCGCCAGCTCCAGCTCGTTCCCGCCCGCCATCTAGTTCGGACCGATTTGCGCTCCGCCACCATTGGCGCCTGACAACCTAAGCGGGAGATAGAACATACCGTTTGTGCCCATTAAAGTGCCCGTGAGCGGGCCTTCTACCAAACCGCTGCGGGGCGTAAACTTGAAGGGGGGCGCGCCCACCAAAACGACACCTAAGGCGCGCCACTTCGATCCATGGCATGAGCGCGGCCGGCGCGCTCTCGGAGCTGTCGCCCGCGGCCGCCGCGCTGGTGCACGCGAGCGCGCGAGCGGCGGCGCGGCCGGGCGCCGTCACGACGGGCGCGCTGCGCATCCGAGGTGGCCCGTCTCACGCTCCCATTCTCTCTCGTTTGGCGGCTGGCGACTGACGGGCGGCCGAGCTCAGTGCTGCAGGTGACGGACCTGCCGGCCGCGGGCCCGGCCGCGCTCCCGGCCGCCGCCGAGGCCGGCGGGTCCTGGCTGCGCTACGGGTCCGCGGCGAGGAGGCCCGCGGGCCGGCGGGCCGAGGCGGCGGTGGCGCTGCGCACGGTCTGCGTGCTGCTGCAGGCGGCGGCGAGCGCCTCGGCCGTGCTGGCGACCGAGACGCGGCCCTGGGCCGCCGACGTGGCCTGGAACGAGGTCCGTGGGCGCCAGCGCCAGCGCGAGCTCGAGCGCGAGCGGCTGCAGACTGTAGAGGCCACTGACGGGTGCTGCGCTCTGCTCTGCTCGCAGGAGTTCCTCCTCGACCGCGTCGACTCGACGGACGAGCTGCGGATCTTCTGCGTGGACCGCGCCCGGAACGAGCCGCACTTCGCGCTGCCGCTGCGCGACCGGGCGGCCGCGGCCTGTCCTGGCTTCGTCGGCGAGGGTGCGTGCGAACCGCTGCGCCACCCCCACTGCGCGGCGATGCTAACTGCTCTCGACTGCCTTTTAGTTTGCATCCCGCTGGCGAGGCTCCCGGAAGGCGAGGAGATCGAGCAGTGGTATCCGCTTGTCCACAACAGCTCGCACGTGACGCTGCGAGCAGCGCTGCGCGTCTCTCTGTGCTTTGTCCCCGCAGGAAAGGAGCGGTACGGAGGCCCCCGCGGCGCCCAGGTACTCTCCCCTCCCAGTGAAGTCTCGTCCTCTCCGTCTCCTGTGGCCAAGCAGCTCCGGCTTGACATTCCCAGCGTCTCGCCAATCCCGCTGCACCAGCGACACACAGATATCGCGCTGCAGACTGGTGTCATCGACTACGTCATTGTCGTTGGTGGCGGTGCTCCATCCAATCCAAACGAGTCAGCACACGAGAGTGTTTTGGAATTCAGGTACCCTCAAGAGGACCGAGCGCAGTTCCCGTTGCCGACAAAAATCGAGTGGTTTTGCTTTCCCAGCGGTCCCGAGGTGATTGCTCAGTCCTCTCGTCCACGGCCACGAGTATTCTCGTTCGTCCTCGTCGGAGGCTCGGATGGTACGTCTCGCTGCTATGTCGTGTGTTTGGTTGTGTACCACCGCACACATCAATCCACTTCAAACACGACCACGCCAACCTGGTCAGGGACGTGTCTCGCACTTTTAACGCGATTACCGCTGATTGAAGAGGTGACCGCGTGCCTACTTGGAGTCGCGCATTCTTGGGTCGCTCAGAAAGAGAAAAACAGTCCAATCCTTGCAAGCTCCGCAGCACCAGAAGATCACATCGCCTCGTTGTGCCACGACATTCTCATCCCCATCCGCGGTTTTTTTGGAGTCGCATTCACCATCGACAATTTGCGCGTAGAGCTCGTTCTGCCCTGCAACACGTCTCAACTTTCTGGCGTCTCTTCCAGCTCGTTCCGCCCTGGAAATCGAGTTCCTCTGGCTCACCGCAGCTCATTCTATGGAGGCAAATCGATCGATGAAGTGTCACCAATCAAGTCTCCCCCGGCGCCTAATGTCTCCACATCCACAGGGGGATCTCCGACGCGGTCTTCATCAACTCATTTCATTAACATCCAGTATGGATTGCAGCCACTGGTGTACTCTCTCGAGCCCGTTTTTGAGCTGTTGGACGTCAAGACTATTGTTCACCTCGTCGCATTGCTGCTTTGTGAGTATCGAATAGTGATTCACTCGACTCAGCTGGCTTTGCTGACCCCTGTAGCTGAAGGGTTGTGTGCTCTCATCTACCCATTCCGGTGGCAGCATCCATATGTTCCCATACTTCCGCACGTATTGTCGGAATATCTCCAAGCGCCACTGCCATATATCCTCGGTGTACACTCTAGCTGGTTATCTGAGTTATTGGAGCTGGGCCGTCCCGAGCACCTCGTGCTCGTGGACATCGACCGTGGGAGTATTCACGTCCAGGAGCCGATGGGCCCGATGTTGCCCCATCGATTTGCACGAGGGCTCCAACGGCGAGTAACAAGCCTGTTGCGACCATATCTGTCCCCGAAGCCCGACGCCAATGCGAGCTCAGGTGGAAATCTGAGCACATGGAATAACCGAATCGAGAAGCAGATCCGCCTCGAGTTTGTCTGCTTCCTCTCTGCACTGCTCATGGGCTACCGGGAGTGCCTGTTCTTTGTAAATCAGAAGCTACCGGTGTTCAACAAGCGCCGCTTCTTCGCTAATTGCGCGCCAGACAGCGATGTGGTGCCGTTCGTGACAAAGTTGTTTAATACGCAAGCTTTCCAAGCGTTTCTTGAAAGTCATGGCACAAGCGAAATGAGTGTTTTTCACTCGGTCTACCTCCGCTTTTGTCGTGCTAAAGAGGTCGAGTGGCCGGATGCGATGCCGTCAATCGATTTTGCAGCCTCTACCCCGACTAAGAAGCGGACTCAACGAAATGGTGGAGGCTCCGCAATGCTTGGCACTCCTATTTATGAGATGGAACTGCAGCGGGAAGCTGTGCCCAATCCATCCGATCAGTCGGATCCTAGCAATGATGTTAGTAGTGATAGAAACGCCGTGGACGGCAATCGACCCGTCGGGATTGGCTCCGAAACTCTGAAATCTTTAGGCGAGAAGCTGAATGCGCTACTTGATACCAGCGATTTTTCGAGAGGGGTGTTCTTTCTAGACGCGACCAGGATAAGCTCCCATACTCGACACAACGGCGAGTTTAACCGCGAAAGAAGTCCCGGAGTTGACTATCGTCAAGTGGCGCGACAAATTGGGCTCGATAGTCGTGTTATCGAAGAGAACGCTCACTTGATCAAAGACCCACACCACATGAACCAGTCGCATAGCGCTTTGGAAGATGGAGGCACTTCATTCGGAGTGGTCGGACCAGGGCGCGACTTGTCCACCGAAGAAGAACAAGTCGAGCAGACTCTCCACAGGTGCCTAACATCAGTATTTGCATCCGATGATGCTCTCACCGCCGCAGACATTCGGGTTAGTTGCGTATCCCACTCGTAGTGATATGCCCGGACTCTAATTGGTTTGATGTTTGGTTGCAGTCATGCGAGCAGCGCTTCAAAAACAGCTACGCTCGTGAGCTCTTGGTTTTGATTCTTATGCAGCCTAGCCATCAGTACGTAGAAAGTGGCGGAGGTACTGGTGGTGGATCAACGTGGTACAACCCAAAGGGATCGGGTAGCTGCATCGGCGGGTCTGGGTTTCGCCTTCTCTCTCGATTAGCTGCTGCCATGATGGGTCAGTGCGCAGCTCATGAAGACTTTACAAATGCTCGAGGCATGCTTCAGGTCGCGTCTCAATACTACCACTACGTGGAGGACAAGCACTCAGGCATTGGATTTGGTAAGTTTGATTGTACGCAAAGCGGACTTTGGCCGCCCCCAGTTCTCTTATTTGTTCGACTGCGTGAATCTAGCCAAGAAGGAGTATCTTGTGACCCCACTTCGGGTATTGCCGATTTGCCGGTCACTGGATATGTGGCAGCATGCTTTCAGTCGCGAAATTGATTGGGCCATTCAGGCAGATCCGAGTGCAGGCGGGGTCGATGACAAAGTTAGTGGCACCATCGGCGACGAGCTCTTCTTTTCTGTGATTGGCAGCATGGTGTACGACATGCTCAGTTTCGAAGTGCCCTTGCCCAAGGTGCATACATTTGTATCGGTCATGTGCGCGACGTATCAAAAGGGAAAGGAGCTTCTGGACACCCTGAAGCAACTCGTTGAGAACGTGTACCGAGCGCTGGACATGTCCAAGGACATCAAACCTTCTCCCCCAAAGAATGCAACTGCCCCGCGGCCATCCTTTGCACCTGTTTCGGCGAATACATCAGCTACGGATTCCGGCGCTTTGATGTTGACTGGAGAAGGAGCCCGATCAACGTATACGGAGAGTCCGGTACTGTCGCGACAGTACGACTTGGATACCGTTATAAGGAGGAAAATGTCGGTCAACAATGAGCAGCACCGAGTAAACAACACTAATCTTCAGAACCACGGCCGACCAGAGCGGGATGAAGCAGAGCCAAACGGTGGGGATTCAGCGGGGCATGCCGGTACACCTCCGCCGCTGCGACAGTATCGTGGACCGAGCAGCTCTAATGGCAACGCAGTTCCGTTTTCACTACTCGCAAGTCACGGGGTTCCCATTCTGGGCATGTCGATTCAAGAGGCACGAGTCGCATGCGCTTTGGGAGACTCAACCATTTCCGTTGTGGATTCATACCGCCCTGACACTTCATTTACTCGACTTGAGGGTCATACCGATGCAGTCGTGGCGGTGCAGCTTTGCGGCTCGTCATTGCTGTCCGGATCACGAGACGGCACACTACGAACATGGGATCTTCGTGCGACTGCCAAGAAGCGGCACTTGTTTTCTTTCTTCGCGCCCTCTTCGTCGTCCACTCTCACCAGCTCCTCGGGGTCGAGTGGATTATCGGGGGATGGGAGTTGGGAGGCGAGTTCGAGCGAGATTGATGGGCCTGCAGTGTCAAGACGCTGCTTGGTCCTTCGAGGGCACACGGCCGGCGTGACCTGTTTGGAAATTGGACGCCAGCTTGCGACCGGCCGCGCGCTTGTCGCCTCTGGCTCGGACGACGGAACTGTCCGTCTGTGGGAATCGTTGCGCGAGAGCAGTGTTGGATTGCTGGCGAGTGGCAGCAAAAGCGGAGGGGTCAGCTGTCTGCGCTTCTTACCGCTCGTTGACGACTTGGCGAGTGGGTGCCGATCGAGCTTGGTGCGGATTTGGGACCTCTCTCGCGCGGACCTCAAGCTGACGCTACGCGGGCACAAGGGCGCGATCCGCGATATTCAGACGACTGGCGACCGTCTCGTGACGGCCAGCAACGACCGCGACGCGAAGGTATGGGACGCCTCGTTCCGCTCTGGAGGGGGCAAGTCCACCCACGCGCTCCGCGACCACGGCGGGCCGGTTCTGTGCGTGGCGCTGGGCGGTCCCGCCGACCCGAGCGTGTGCACCGGCGCCGCCGACGGCATCGTGCGCGTGTGGGACTTGCGGTACGTGCAGAAGGGCCCCCGGCTGAGCCTGCGCGCGCACAGTACGGGCGGCGGCGGCGGCGCCGTGACGAGTCTGCAGCGAGACTTCGCGCGCCTCGTGTCGGCGGGCGAGGACGGCGGCGTGCGCGTGTGGGACCTTCACTCCGGCGCCTGCACCGCGGACCTGCGCGACGCCCACAACGCGGGCGTCTCGAGCCTGGCGCTGCGCGATGCGCTCGTCTTCTCGGGTTCTTGGGACGGCTCGTTGCGGCTGTGGGACGTCAGCGGCTGATGCTATTAGATCGCATTGACGTTGAAGTTGACCGTTTCGAAATGCCGGGTGTGGACCACAAGGGCTGTGCCATTTACCGGTAGAAGTCGTTATCGTGTGGCGAACATGAAAATATTAAACCGGATTAGCCAGCTTAACTGGACATCGTATCTGCGATAAAGTCAGCGCGCCCTTTCCCACCAACGGCTGGGGTTGCAGGGCTGTTTACAATCTTCAAGAGGTTATTCTCACCGAGGTTTTACCCCGCTTTCCCCCTTCGTTTCTCCCCTCTCACTCCCCAACCAGCGCCCAAGCCCCCGACGTTCGCGAGATCCGCCGCGATCCGCCGCTGCTGCTCTCGCCTCCCGCCTCTCTGTCCTGCTTAAGGCGCGAGCCCCGCGCTTCGTCCGCTTGCGGCGCTTCTGGCGCTCCCACAGCTGCCCCAAAGGTACTTTTTGGATTAAGTAGAAAGTCGAAACGCAAGCGACCGCGGCGTGCCAACCCCCGCTCCTCCTCGTTAAAGAGCCGGCCGGCGGCGGCTGCGGGGCCTCTGAGAGGCTCGTAGCGGCCCCCGGCGGCTCCAGTAGTGGCGAAGGCCGCTAGGCTGTCTGCCCCGAAGAAAAGTAGGACTCTGCTGCCTGGAAATGTTGCAGAGGTGAGAGAGAATGAGTGAAAGAGAGAGACGATGGAAGGAGGAGGGGGCCGACGTCGGCGCCGCGTAGTTGACGGACCGAACCCACGGACGGAAATCCGAGGAGGTGGAACGCTAACGACGATTGTCGCTGTGTGTGGTGGAAATCCTAGAAGATGAACGGCATCACCCAAGTCGGCGCGCCGACCGCCTTCAGCGCGCTCCTAGACCAGCGCCAGCAGCCGCAGCAGCTCCACGCCGGCGCGTTCGTGAACCCCATGTCGATCGCCATGGCCATGGGCCAGCCCGCGGGATTCCAGCCGCACCAGCCGGCTAAGGCTGAAGGCGTCGCAGTCGAGCCCGCCAAGCTGTCTCAGTTGGAGGTGCGTCGACTCGCTCGTCTCTGCTCGTGCTAGTTCACTTGAACTCACCTTGTTGTCTGCTCCTTGGTTAATGGCAGGTGCATAACACAATGAAGAAGCTGATGCACGTCGGTGCGGCTCCCGACAACACCGAAAGCCCCATTATTCCCACGGCCGTCGAGGCTGCGCTCATGAATCTCGTGGACCCGTCTACCCTGGCGCTCGTGTCCCCTGCCAAGGTGAAGCGCTTCGTCAACATCCTCCACCGCGCTAAGACGGAGCCCGAGCAGGCGCTCGTGCTCGTCATTCTCCGCGCGACCACCGCCTCGAGCGACACCAAGCTTGCTCGCAGCTGCGCCGGCGCGTTCGAAGCCAGTGGCGGGCTAAAGGTCTCCAAGCAGTGGCTCGAGGCCGCAGTCACATGGAACTATAGCGATTTACTGGTGTTGCTGTTAGACGTGCTCAAGAGGGTACCGTTGCAATTAACTAGTATTACGGAAGCCCGAATCAATGAGCCCATCGTCAAATTGCGCAAGGGCGCTCGCGAGGAGAAGGTCAAGCGTGCCGCCCAGGACCTGCTCAAGCATTGGCGAAGCAAGTTTACCGAGAAGCCGGCGCCTCCGCCGGCAACACCAGTAGCAGCACCTGCGCCGCCCGCAACCACGGAAATCACGGCTAAACCCACAAGTCCTCGCGCGTCAGCCACGGCAGATGCATCTTCAACGCAAAACGTTGCCGCGTCAACCTCGATTTCCTCCACATCAACGACAGCCACGTCCTCTCCGCCAAAGGTGAGCAAGCTGGTTGGAAAGATGATCAAGCGCCGTCCCATAAAGCGGCTCGAGCGCCTTCCTTTCGGTGGTGGAAGCTCGGTGTCCAAGTCGAGCAGTAGCGAGCTCATTGGGAACCTCATGCAGCGGAAATCGGACAAGGAGGCAAAGGAGGCTGCTGCTGCTGCCTCGGAAGCAACTTCCCCTCGTGAAGGCTCTAGCGGAGGAAACTCGGATGCACATAATGCTACCAGCACTGTTGCCGGCAGCAGTTCTCCTCCTTCTTTGACAGAAACAACAGCCACGGCTGCGTCGGACAGCATTCCGATGGAGCTACCGACCATCCAGAGCTTCAAGGCGGCAGCTTCTGCTCCATCCAAGTCGTCCAAGCGCATCCGCTGGGCAGATCAGAACGGCGAGGAGCTCGTCAAGATTAAGTTGATTGAGTCGTGGCGAGACATGGTGCAGTATACGCCTCATGACGAGAATGCGTTCCGTGACGCCAAGCTGCGTGAGCACGCAGATGAACGGAATGCCATGAAGTCGCACCGAGAACCTGTGCGATCCTCGTTCAAACTTGTGCTGGCTCACAACTGGCGGACCCCTGCATTTGTGCAGCTGCCGGATGCTCTGGCTGCCCGCCGGCGACCGCTGCAAACAGACGAGATGCACGTGCAGTCGAGCCGAACGCGGCGGGAGATGGAGTATCTAGTGTTGGATGGCGAGGTGCCTCCGCCGACGCCCAAGGAGTGGGTGCGTGCCCCGAACGATATTCCTCGCGGGCCGCCGCTCGAGATCCCTCTCAGTGATGTTGCAGAACCTGCCGCCGCGTCTGCTGCTGCTCCTGGTGGTAGCATGCCGCCGCCTCCGGGTCCTGGCCACTACGAGTACGAGACCGTGGAGGACCGTGCGCTGCGAGAAGCGCTCGGCCCGCTCAGCAAGGCGACGATCGCCGTGCTGATGGACAATGAAGACGCACTACCACAGGTATACGACGAGGCGCAGCGCAACGGCAACCATATCCCTGACGGCCGCGTGCTGGAGATCGTCGACTACCACCGCCGTGCGCGAGGAGCACCGCCGCTACACATGGACCCTGGCTTCGGGAACTTTAATAAATACGGCGGCGGTCCTCCTGCTCCGCAGCAGCAGCAGCAGCAGCAGCACAGTAGGTATGGCGGTGGGTTCGACGCGCCGCCGATGAACGCCCCAGGCATGCCGCCGTATGGCGTTGGCCCTCCCAATGCCTTCGGTAAGAAGCGCAAAGCGCCTGGCCAAGGCCCCGCAGCGTTCAACGACGCTCCGCCGGCGAAGCGCACGGCGAAGCGCGGCACGGTGCCTTGCCTGTTTTTCAACACGCCACGCGGCTGCAAGAATGGCGCCACCTGCACGTTCCTGCACGAAGTGAGCATGGGGAGCCTGGGCAACCCCGGAGCTGTCGGGAGCGTGTACGGCCCGCCGATGCACGACATGGGCGGACCGCCGCCGCCGCGCCACCAGTTCCGCGGCGGCCGGTAGTTGTCTCAACCAAACACAAATGTAAAAGTAAGCTTAGCAAACCAAGGGCGGAAGCCGAGCACTATGACACTTGCACCGTGGCACGCTTCAGCTTGCATGTGTAGGACCTACAAACGCACTTTCGCGACGAAACAATCCTTTCTTTGTTGCATTTGTTGCTTGGCGAACGACGCGCTTCGTGAAGCTCCCCCGCACTTTGCTGTGGGCTCCGCGTTGAGTGGCTGAGGGCCGTCGCCACTTCAACCTGGAGCCGAAGGCGGAGGAGAACGAATCTCTGCTGGTGATTGATTGCTACTGAACAATCCGCGCGCTCCACCTCAAGATGCTCCGGTGCCCCGCCACATGGCGAGCCAACCGCAGTTTGCATTGGCAATGCCATTGTAGGTGCTGGCGAGCTCTCGCCCGCCCACTCAGCTCCGTGGCGGTCGCCGACGCCTCTGCAATCCGCGCCACGTACGTCAGCAAGCAACGATGAAGCGGAGGCCTGACGACTACCCGGTCGCCCTCGGAGCAACTGCAACAACAGCAGGCTGTTGACACGCTCGACACCAGGCGGATGTTGACCGTCATGCCATCTCTCGGCGCGAGTGCAACAGTGCCATGCGCTCCTCCAAGGAGTCCTCGAGGCTCGCTCCTCCTGCGGCTCTCGCCAGCCGCGCCCACTCTGCAAGCCGCGCCCCAGCCCGCAAGCGCCGACTTTGAACGAACCAGCAGCCGAGCATGGCCGGCGGACGAGCCTCGGAGCGCTCAGCGCTGCTAGGCCCCGCGCGGTCCGTGGACCTGGACGACGCGGCGTTCGTGGACGACCGCGAGCTGCCGATCGTGGCCGGTGCCAACAGCTTCCCGCTCACGAGCCCGAGCTACGCCGGCGCCCTGGAGCCCGTCAAGCGCAGCTTCGACGAGGAGGCCCCGCGGCTGTCGGCCAGGGAGGAGCAGGCCCGCGAGCCCGAGCCGCAGCCCATGCTCGAGCTGCGCCGCTCGCTCCACCTCATCTACCCCGTCGTCATCACCTACACGCTCGAGTACTTCCCCGGCCTCGTCGTCATCATGCTCGTCGGACACATGGACTCGCCCGACACGGCCAAGTTCGTCGCCGCCGCCACGCTCTCCACCATGGTGCGTGCTCTGGCTGCCTGGCTGTCTGGCCGCTCTGCTTGCGACCCACTGATGTTTGTGCCTCCCGCTGCAGTTCACCAACATCTCGGCGCTGTCGGTCGGCTTCGGACTGTCATCTGCGCTCGACACGCTGTGCGCGCAGGCCTACGGCGCGCAGAAGCTCATGAACATCGGCGTCTACCTGCAGTCGTCTGTGATCGTCGTCGGCGCCTGTTTGCCGCTCATTTTCCTGCTCAACTGGCACTCGGGCACCTTCCTCGAGTGGGTCGGCCAGGACCCCGAGGTCTCGCGGCTCGCGGGTGAGTTCTCCCGCATCACGGTCTTCGGTGTCCCGTTCCTGTTCATCTACGAGATGTGCCGCAAGCTGCTGCAGGCACAGAACATCGTGCGGCCCATGCTCGTGCTCGCCATCATTGGCAACGTCGTCAACATCGTCGGCGGGTACTACCTCACGTACTACACGCCGCTGGGGTTCCACGGCGCCGCGCTCTCGCGCACCATCGGCTACATCGTGCTGCCGCTGTGCATGGTCCCGTACTTCATCGTGTCGGGCAACTACAAGCAGTGGTGGCCGGGCTGGAAGCTGCGAGTCGCGTGGGAGCGCGTGCCGCTCTTCCTGCGGCTTGGGCTGCCCGCGCTCGCCATGATGTGCATGGAGTGGTGGGCGTACGAGATCCTCGCGGTCATGGCCGGCAACCTCCCCGACGGCGTCATGGCCGTCAGCGCGCACGCCGTGCTCATGAACGTCGCCGCGACCACCTCGACCATCTACACGGGCATCTCGGTGTCCGGCAACATCCGCGTGGGCAATTGCCTGGGCGCCAACCACCCGAAGAAGGCGCGGTTCATCTCGCACATGATGCACGGCATGGTCTTCTCGCTCTCGTTTTTCTTCGGAGCACTCATCCTGATCTTCCGGCACCAGATCCCAACCATCATCCTGAATGACCCCGCGGCGGTGGACTACGCGGCGACCACGCTCCTCATCATGGGGCCGTACCAGATTATCGACTCCCTCAACAAGGTCATGCAGGGCATCTACCGTGGCACGGGCTGGCAGAACCGCGCAGCGCAGATCAACATCTGGGCCTTCTACGGCCTCGCCCTGCCCGCCGCCACTCTGTTGGCCTTCTACTTCAACCTGGGCGTCATGGGACTCTGGGTCGGCTTTGGCATGGGCCACACCTTGTCGTTCACCATTTGCAGCGTCCAGCTCCACCGCTCAAGCTGGGAGGACATCGCGCTCGAAGCTCAGGAGCGCGTCGCTCACTAAGCCAAGCGCTCGCTAAGCGGTTGGCCTCTTCACCCATAATCCAGGACGAGTAGTGTACCTCGAAGGAAACGACTCGAAGGAAACGAATCACAGCAGCGACCACCCTCCAGTCGTTTGACCGCTTCAACTTTGACAACTTCAACTTGCTAGACTATCTACAGTGTATCAGTCGTTCAGTTTGCCTTGCATGCTTGCTTGCGTTATCGCAGCCGCTGCGCCTTGATGCTGTCGGCGCAACGCCAAGTCCATGGCCGTGGCGAACGGCGGCGTCGGGAGGGACATTGCCGAGCCCGCACCGCTCGCCAGTAGGAGCTCACAGCTCTCGGTCGAGCCTTCTGCTGCCGCGAGCAACAGCGGCGAATAGCCCTGACGGTTGCGGCGGTCTACAGCCAGTGCAGCGCGCGCTTCAGCCAAGAGGAGCGCCAGCGAGGAATGAGCGTTGGCTGCCGCGGCCAGGTGAACTGCTGAGTTGCCGTCAGGGTCAGTCACCTCGACATCTGCGCCGCTCCTATGTGAACAAGGATAGCCAGCATGAGCCTACTACTCGCCAAGCGTCGAGAGCTCATTGAAACGTGTCTCTACTCGAGCAAGAAGCCGACAGAACGATGGGCCCCCCAAGCCGCAGCTAGCTGGAGCGCAGTACGCTCGGTGTGTGGGTGGCTTGCATTTAGTAGCCTCGGCTTGGATTGAAGCAGTGCCCTCAGCGCCGGAACGTCGTTCGCGGTGGCTGCATCAACCCACTGGTCAAGCTCCGCCCGACTTGGTGCGACTTGCATTCTCGGCAACAGATTGCTATTTATTGCTCTCATCCATGGGTCAGACCCACAGCGCTCCACCACGCGATGCCTTGGAGTTCCGCGAAATGGTAAACGCATCAAGCGCGCTGCACGAAAAGAAGTATCGCTGACTGCAGTCTCACTGCACTTACAATTCGCCACGAAGGTGCTCGCAGCATACAAAGGCGACGTGACCACGCTTCGCAGCGTCTTCCGGTGGGAGTTGCGCTCGCTTCAGGTTGGAAGTATCGCTCTGGACAATTCCTGCTGCGCGATAACAAGCTCACACATTCGCAGATCTCACGGGCGACGTACCTGGATATCGTCACTCAAGAGCTCGCCATGATTGACGCGGAAACCGACTCACGAGAGCGCGAGCGGCGTCAACTGTCACTAGAAGACGAAAAGATGGAGTTCTTTGCGGCCATTGAGCAGGGCAAGCTCGTCCTCGGCGACACGCTGGTGCACATTGCTGCACGACTGGCTCATGTCAACGTGCTCGGATTTTTGCTGCAAGCAGACTATCCCGTCCCGCCCCCTTCGAATGCTGCTAGCTCAGTTGGACCTCGAGTGATGACCCCGGGGGCGCCTCAAACTCCTAGCAAACCACCTCCGGCTCCACTGCCATTAGTGGTCCCAAACTTCCGAGGAGAGCTACCCCGTGATGTTGTTGCAGAAGCGGTTGGAGGAACAATGCCCGATTGCGATAACCTTGAGGATCAAGATCCAAACGCCATTGCAGCAGCTGCAGCAAACCTGCATTTGATGCTCGCCGGGGCTTCAGACGTGCACACCGTGTTTGGTGCGGCGTACCGCGACGAACCCAAGGTGCACCGCATGGTCTGGTCTTTGTGTCGCCTATGGCCTCGCTGGATGTGTGAAGGACAGCAAGAGGCAGCGCTGCTTGTTCGAGTGTTGTACGATGCACGTTCATCGGACGCAGCCTTCAGTGGACTTGTGCGAGTGGCAATGCTCGCATCAGAACGATGCCGAGTCGTGTTGGCGCTTGAAGGCATCAGGTTTGCGCATACTTTGCTTCGAGGTATCCAAGTGGCGGGTGCAAACTCTACCAACCACACAAGCAGCCGACAAAGATCGCAAACCAAACTCGACGACGACGTCAGGGCTGGGGCCGAACGCATCCTCACAAAAGAGCTCTCGCGCGACGACAAGCTCGGGCTGATGGAGGAGTGGTTTGTCCGATGGTTTTCGGCTGACACTCCTGGGCATAGTCAAGGAAGGAGAAGCAGCACAGCAACCGGCCGTCCGAGCACGAGCGATGGGTATGTAGCGTTTTTCGACGCCGCGGCGCCTTCATGGCTGCAACTTGCACAGACCGAGCCAACACTCGTTGCAGCAGCTGAAATGCTCCCGCCATCGTACGTGCGACCAGAAGTGGGAACCTCGCTCGACAGCGTGCTGGCAAACGCAGCAGTGGCGCTAAAGAGGCATGAGCTGCAGTTGTGGAAGCGGCGGGTTCGCCCTCCACCCGCCGAAATGGATGACTTAGGAACACACATCAGCGCGCTCGAGGCGTTTGCACAGCTACGGGATCTGAAGGCGTGATTGTTTTTCGTTTTCAGTTGAGTCATGCCAGACTAGAAACAAAGAGAAAACACAATATGGTGCACGATGCATCTAGTGCATGCAAAGTTTATGGATCCATATGACTACCCATAATCGAACAGCAGCCTAGCCAAACTTGCCGTCAAAGCCGACGAAGCCGGCAAGCTTGAAGACGGGGAAAAAAGGTTTCTTGTGCAGGCTGGAGCACCAGTTCCAGGCGCTTGTGAGCCGCCCGTCGATACACGACCCGGCCTCAAAAAAGTTGTCTGCGCCACTCCCATCGAATGCCTCGCGGAAAAAGTCGGCCAGCACGTCCTTCTTGAGCTTGGCCGCGCCGCCGAACGTCGACTCGATGTACTTGGCCGTGCCGCTGCTTGAGTTGGCAGTCAGTGCGTCGATGCTGTCGATCGTCTTTACGATCGGCCGCAAAATGTGGCCCACTTGCGTGTACTTGTCGATGAACATGAGCGCGTTCGGCACATTCTTGTCACCTAAGTGGATCACGCTAGACCCAACCCAAGAGTCCAGACGCCTCTGCGTCGAGTGTAGGATCACGTGCATTGCTCGCGACACACGTGGTGCAGCCTGCACGCGGTGCAGACCCTGACCAGTGTCTGTGAGCTGGTACTTGGCATTACTAGAGACCGAGCTGGCCTCGGCACTTTGGTCAACTGTATCGTCCTGGTTCTCGCCAAGCAGGTCCGCGTCCGTCAGGCACCACAGTCGGAACATGTCATGTGCAATCTCGCGCCACAGCGTCAGCGACTGGAGCACGTAGTGGAACTGCCGCGCGTGCGAGTGCGACAACCGCGCGCCGTCGTTGCCGCTCACGATCGCGAGCGAGTGGCCAGTCGCATCTTCACTATCGGCGCTGAAATGTTGCATCAAGAGCGCAATCATGCGGTCAATTGGGTCACGCTCAAAGTAAAGGTGGTAGTTGTTGTCGGCAATCGAGTAGAGGCACTGCTGAATGCCGTCACGCGAGATGTTTCGGTTCATGTACTTGTCACTGATCGCGCGAATAGAGCTCTCCTTCTGCTTGATTTGGCGCTGGATTTGTGCTCGAGTCTTGTTTTCAGGCGCGACTACCATAGTAGCGGTGTCAATCTGCGGGTCGCGCAGCACGTCAACCGCGTTCGCGTCCTTGAGAATATCGTACACAGTACGGATTTTGCGAACACACGAGAATCCTAGCAGCTCGCTCAGTTCGGGCGAACAGGCGTCCTGCAGCAAGTACATGAGCTTTCCATACTCGCCGCGCAACTTTTCCGGGTTCATGATTTTGTATCGGCGCCCGAGTTCAAACAGCTCTTGAAAGAACTCGGTGTGGTCTCCAAAGTTCTTCTCGTCCAGCACTTCCTGGCCCGTCTTGTAGTCAGCACTGACGGCGAGACCCGAGAGGAAGCCGCAAATGTCCTGAAGTTGGAGTCGAGCGCGCTTGGCTGGCGCCTGCGCCAACGCCATCGTATCCAGCTTGTCTGTGTAGCTGCTGACACGCAGCGCGGCCTCAAGCGTGCGCAGCAGCTTGCGCTCCTCGTACGTGAGGCGCACGGGAATATACTTGGCGCGTTCAAGCATCGTGGACGCTACCGCGAGCGACGACAGGGACGAGTTGGGGTTGGCGATCTCCGCTGGCGCTTCTAGCCGACGCGGGCCCACGGGGTACGCAACACCTAGCAGGAAATTGCCCATCAAGTTACAAATGTTACGGCGCGGTGGAGGGGAAGCGAGCGACGAGGACGAGGACGCGCTCGAGTCCCCAGACCCCGCGCGGCCGCGGCCAGGAGCAGTACCGTTGTCGTCGTCGCCGTCGTCGTCTGCGTCGTCCAGCTCGTCGCTCTGCGGGGGGCCTCGTCAGTGCATTGGAGTCGAAGCGCTCCTATCTCCGAGCCTACCTCGTAGTCGACCGCGTCCTTGCCGGCCGCCGCCTCGGTCGCCGCGGCGTCCGATCCCGGTCCCGGTCCGTGGCTGGAGGACACCAGCGGCTGGAAGGTGTGCTTGCGGCGGTTGCCCTTGCGGTGCTGGCCGCCCAGACAGAGCTCGCAGAAGTAGTCGTGGCACTGCTCGCAGAAGACCTCGGCCGCGTGCGCGTGGCACTCGACGCACGCGAACTCGTTGCGCCGCGTCTGCTCGAGCAGTGAGGCCATCTCGGCGTCCTCGGCGTCCTCGGCGGCCCCGGCCGCGGGCGGCGCGAACAGCGCCAGCGCCTCGGCCGGCAGCTCCGCGTCGTCGTCCAGCGCGTCGTCCAGCAGCGCCGACAGCGTGCGCATGCGGCTCACGCGCGCCAGCGCCTCGCCCGGGGCCGCCAGCGGCTGCGGCTCGGCCGGCGCCATTGTCTTTGGCTCAGTGTGGGGGCCGCGCGCGTCCGAGTCCCGATCCGTCCGTGATCGGATCTGTCGTGCTCTGTTGTGCTTACAGCGACCAAGTCCCCGCATCTGATCGGATCCGACCGGATCCGCAAACACCGCCGGAAGCCGACAGACACTGTCAGTCAGACAGACAGACGACAGCCATGAGCGCCGCTGACCCGCCGGCCGAGCACCTCAGCGAGCGCGGGCGCGAGTTCGAGCGCGTGCTGGCGGCCGAGGAGCTGCCGCCGGGCGCGCGCCGCTGCGTGCAGCTGCCGCGCTCGGGCCGCAGCGTCATGCTGCTCAACTTGCGCGGCGCCGTCTACTGCATGGACCAGGCCTGCTACCGTGAGCGCCGGCCCTCGCTGCCGCGGCCGTCGCTACTGCCTGCTGACTGACGCCGTTGCGGTCGCGACAGACCACGGCGGGCCGCTGCTGAACGGAGACATCGAGGAAATGGGCGGCAAGACCACCATCAAGTGCCCCTGGCACGCCTACCGCATCGCGCTCGACAACGGCGAGGGGCTCTACATGGGCGTCGACATGGTGCGCGGGCCCGACGGGAAGTTCGAGACGACGCCGCCCCGCGTCAAGTCCAAGGGCGTCAAGCAGCGCGTGCACGAGGTGCTTGTGCGCGACGGCGGCATCTTCGTGGCCGACTCGTCCAAGCACGAGGGCAAGGACATCATGGTCCAGTCCGACATTTACGCATTCCGCCACGCCAACATCCCAGAGCCCGTCGCCGGCGAGGTGCGCATCCACTCCAAGTTTGTCTAAAGCCAACCAACTGTGCTCCCTGTTCCGCCTGTTAAATTATATGCGGGCGAGTGGTGGGTGGCATCAACCTACCGCGGACGACGGCCCCCACAAAGCCTAGTTCAGAGCCTTAGTCACAATGCGCGCCACCTCCCCGCGCGCAAACAGCTTGGGCTTGACGTACGGGCGCTGCTTGTGCAGCCAAAACGCCGCGTCCTCCATCGTCACCTGGTGGTCGGCGCGAGGCGGTGCGTACCGAGCCGAGATGCTTTCGTTCACACGTCCGTCGACACGCGTGACGCCTTCCTTGTCCTCTCGCAGCAGCCGCTCCTTGAGGTCCTTGGTCGCCAGTTCTTCAATGTCCATCTCAGCCTCGTCCTTCTCCTCCTGAGCCAGCTTGCTCCGATCAACTTTTTTGCGCTTCTTCGCACGCTCACGCTCGATCATTTCCTCTCGCTTCGCATCCTCCAGCAGCGTAGCTCGAAGAGCAAGATCCTCTTGTCGCAAACGTGAGAAAGAGTCCTCGCAACTCACCCGCAAAATGTCAGTTGCAGTGAGTTCTACACGACCGTGGCCTGCCCCGTGTGCCTCGCCGGGAAGTGACACACCCTGCGCATACGCATCACTGCGCTGCTTCGCAATGTCCACCATCTCCTCCACCACCTGCTTAAGATATTCGCGCAGAGCATACGCCATCACGTCGCTCGTGTGTGCACCTAACGAGACACCACAGCGACGTCCAATTGCGCGCATGTGAGCTGTCAGCACTGGCGCCTCGAACAGATCCGCCTCGATCCATTCCTCCTTCTTGCATGGCAACAGCTCGGCCGAGTGGCCAACTCCGCTACCCATCATGATTCGACGCTCAGCAGTCAAATCGAGCCCCGTGTGTGTCAGAACGTCTGCTTCCTTCCGGATATCTGTGATACTCGCCTGCACGAGCTCAATTCCGGGCTCGATGTCTCCATTCACACTGACGCCTGCTACTGCACCATCGCCGACTGTCTTCGCCTTGCCCCCCGTGCGAGCCTTCTTTGGTGAACGCGGTGACGCCGCCGTCATACTGTTCGTGCGCTTCAGTGGAGAAACAGTAATCCCTGCTCCGGACCCCGCCCCAGCACTACCGAATTTGCCTGCCTGAGATCCCGGGGACTGGCTGCTGCTATTTGTAGGAGTTCCAACACTGGGACCCGGTGACGACGCTGGAGTTGTCGTCACCGGAAGAATTGGCCGCAGACCAATCTTGCACATTGGGCACGTCGACGTGTTGTTCTTCGCAACGCACACCTTGTAGTGTGCGTATACTTGCTTATACGTCTTTGCGCGAGCCTACGCACACATTCAAAACGACTGTTAGCGTTATTTCATCGACTGCAATGCGCAACGATGTTTAATTTGTTTACCGGCGCGGTCGGCGAGTTGATTTGCTGCAATAGTGATTTCGCGTCTGCACATTCTTTTCCCACGGGGCACGCTGCAGACGAGCACTTCTGGACGTGAAGAATCAGCTGCAGCAATCGTCCATATTCCAGCGTCATGTTCGCAGTAACTGTTGCAGCCGCCTTGTTCGCTGAATTTCCGGCTGTGCCAGCACCACTTGTGGCCGTAGATGCTGTACTTGACGCGTGTGCTGAGTTGCTTGGACTACCAGTTGTTGCACCGGATTTTGGCGTGGTCACGGTAGGTTTCTTCTTATGATTGGGCGGAGCAGGGTTGGTGCCAGCCTTCGCCGGAACAGCACTCTTGGGCGACTTAGTCTTGCCCGGGTTCTTCTTCTTACTCACTGAAGCGAGAGGTGTGTTGTCATCGTCGTCGTCGCTCATTGCGTTGCTTGATTTGCGTGCAGCTGCTGCAGCTGCTAGCGCCTGAGATGCCGCAGCGCTTGACTTGACACCTCCAAGAGCAGCGGTGGCGGACATGTACGCGCGGCGGAGACCGTCACAGAACGGGATGGCACAGTGCTCAGACAGCGAGTGCTGGCACTCCTTGGCGTGGTACTTGACAAGACCCTTTAGTTGCTCGCAGTGGGTACAACCATTCGCGCCACCGCAAGACGCGCTATGTTTGAATACGCGGCGGACGTCATCGCACTTCTTGAACTGGCACACGCCAGGCTCCAGCGAGCAGCTCGACGCATGTAATAGAAGACGCTTGGCATACAGGATCTTTTCGAGGGCCTCGTTCTTGGCTGAGGACGGAGAAGCAGAAGGAGAGGCCCCAGAGCTCTTCGTCGTATTTGCAGTTGTTGACAGCGGAGGCGTGCTGGTTGTAGCAATCGGAGGCTCCGGCTTCATAGAACCCGCGCTCATTCCAGGAAGAGTTACTGCTGGCCGAGATGGGGACGATATGGGTACCGCAGGCTTTAAGGCCGTGGCAGAGCCCACGGCCGAGCCAGCGAGCCCAACTGCTGGAACAGCCGGCTTGACGAGTCGAGAAGTAGCAGGGAGCACGGGGGTTGGTGCAGAAGTTGTTGGTACGGCCGTGGCTCCCGGCATTTGAAGGGGAAGTCCAATAGGCACTGCGCCTGCGGACGTTACAGCAGCAGCTCCTGCTCGAGCAGCTGCGAGGGCGCTCGATGTCGGCGAGATTCGCGATGGTGCGGCCACTGCTACCTCTGTCTTGACGACCTTCTAGTGAATGCACCCACACACGGTCAAACACTGAGCCAGCGACGAGCAACGGTGAAGCAGGTTGGAAACGCACCAAGGCTGGGGTTGGGTTAGACGGGAACGAGCGCGTCAGATCCATCTTCTGGATGACGCTGGAGAAAATGGCATCGCCCGCGATGCGCTTGATGATGTCGACGATCGACTTGATGTCGTTCTAGAATCATAGCAACAAATCGAGCGTGAGTCTCGCGTAGCCAATAGACCCCTGTCGCCAGCTCTGCACGGCTCGCACCCCGTTGCCCTTGCGCATCTCCGAGTGCAGCGTCGCGTACTGCTCGGCCGGCAGCATCTGCTTCAGCAGCGCGAACATTTGCTGGAACATTTGCTGGCCGGACCCCGAGGCCTTGGCGGCCGGCGCCGCTCCCGCCGCTGGCCCTGTCGCTGCTCCTGCGCCTTTCGGTTAGTCTGGAGTCCGCCCAGCACAGAGTGGGTGAGGGTCTGAGCGCCGCACCTGCCGCCACGGGCGGGAAGGGAGCAGGCCGGAGCGCGGCTGGCGTCGCGGCCGGCACCATGGCCAGTGGCTTGCCAGCCGCCGGTGCCGGCACCGCGGCGGCTGAGACGGGGTCCCCGAGCGGCGCGGCCGCCGTCATGGGAAGCGGCGCGAGGCCCGAGGCCAGCGGCAGCGGCGTCGAAAAGGACCGCATGGGCAGGCTCTCTGCGGCAAAGCGGCCGGGCGCGGTCAGTTCAGGCCGGACAGAGCGAGGTCCGCGGCGCCCACGCACCGCCCATGTCCTCGTCGCCCGAGTCGTCGCCGCCGTAGAGCAAGTCGTCGATCGGCGCGCTCATGCTGTTCTCCCCCTCCGTTTCGACCAAAACGAAAAGTGCGGAGCGAGCGGGCTAGCTCACCATATGGGGCTATATCTGTAATTCTAGATGTATTTTGACAGGATCACAAACTGTATCGATATTTTCTATTTATCGAAATAGACGGGATACCGACATTTGCGTATTAATCTGTCCAGGACATCATACTGACCTTATGATGTCTGCAAATGCGAAGCCGACATGCAATGGTGTGCTGGGCAGTTTGGGGCTGTGGCCATTGCCAGCCACTCCCAGCGCACTGGCCGTAAAGCAGCGAGGGCCAGCAGCCGCCGCGCGAGGAGAAGGGCGCTCGTGCGCTAATCACGGGGCGTGCGCTCCGCTGCTTGGGCGAGCGCTGCGCGTTGTGGCGCCCTCCAGGCTGGTGCTCGAAGCAGAGCGCACGCTCCACTGTTGCGTCTACGCGGGCCCGTCCTGCTGGGCTCTATGCAGTCGATGCAGTCGATGCAGTCTATGCAGTCTATGCAGCGTTAAACGTCCTGTGACGCCTCACGTTACCCACCAAACCTGTCGATGGCTCATCAAGGTGTTTGCGTCGACGCGTGCGGTCCGAGCGGAGCTGCGCAGGCGACACGCCACGTGCCACTGTTCGACGCCGCTTCAGTTCGCGAGCGTCCGTTTCCGCCGAGCCGGCAGCCGGCCATCGGCCACGGCGTGGCTCCATGCGCCAGCCCAGCCGAGTGAGAGCGGTCGGCAGTGCGACACCGCTTCCCTCGGAAAAATCTCGCGGCCACTCGCTCGCTCGCTCGCTGGCTGCAGCCCGCGCGCCATTCCGCAACCTCCCGGCGTCAGCAGCAGCAGCCTCTGCTACTAGCAGCGATGGCCATCGAGGCCGCCATCTCGCTGCTCATCCTGGCGTTCGTCGTGCTCGGCGCCGTGTACGACGTGGAGCTGAGCGCCGAGGGCCGCGCGCTGCACTCGCGCGGCTACCGCTGGCGGCGCTTCCAGAACTGGTTCCCCATGGGCGTCGCCTACGCGGCCTTCTACATGGCACGCTACAACGTCGCAGCGGGCAACATCTCGACCGTGCGCGACTCGCTCGGCTTCTCGGCCTCCTTCTTCGGCTGGGTGCTCTCGGCCGGCTCCTGGGCGTACGCCGCCAGCGCGCCGTTCACGGGGCAGATCACCGACCGCATTGGCGGCAAGAACGGCGTGCTCGTCGCGTGTCTCGGAGCGTCGCTCTGTAACCTCATGCTCGGCGTGCTCTTCCTCTGCGACGTGCCTCACACGCTCCAGCAAGCGCTCTTCATGGCGCTCTACGCCGCCAACGTGCTCGTGCAGGGCTTCGGCACAAGCGCTGTCGTCAAGATTAACGCCGCGTGGTACTCAGCCAACGAGCGCGGGCTCTTCTCGGGGGTGTTCAACATCATGCTCACGACTGGCTACTTCCTCTCGCTCGGCACGGGTAGCTCCGTCATATCGACGCTCGGCTGGGCATACGTGTTCGTCATCCCTGGCGCCGTGCTCTTCGTCATGGGCATCGTCATCCTATGCTACGTCAAGAGCTCGCCCACAGAGACCACCAAGTACGCCGTCGACGCTGCGAGCACTGCCGCGCTGGTAGAGGCGTCATCGGCAAGCTCATTGAGCGATGGGGGGCTTAGAATTCTGCCAGCGATAATGGCAGGTGATGCGCAAGACCAAGTCCCGGTCTCTGCGTCGGCTTCGTCGCGAGACAAAATGCGCAAACTCCTCAAGAACTACACCTTCCTCGGCTACCTCACGGCCGTGTTCTTCCTGTGCTGGGCGCGGGACGGCTTTCTCAACTGGTTCTTGTCGTTCTTTGACGCCGTCCGACTCGAGCCGCTGACGAGCGAGGACACGGCCATCATCGGCGGCGCATGGACGATCGGCGGGTTTGTTGGCGGGGTGCTCTGCGGCTGGCTCAGCGACGTGCTCTTCCACTCTGACCGCGTGATGCCGATCTTCATCTTCTCGATTCTCCAAGCGGTTCTGCTCGGCCTCCTCTACGTGCTGAGCGCCGCGTGCAGCATCCACGTGCTCGGTGCGCTGGTGTTCGCGTCGAGCGTCTTCCTGCTGGGCAACTACACGCTGCTCAGCTACACGGTTCCGTCCGACCTGCCGCAGGACATCGCTGCCGGTGCCGCGGGCATCATGACGGCGGTCGGGTACTTTTCGACGGGCCTGTCGGGCGCCTTCATGGGCGGCGTGGTCGGCAGCGGCGGCTTCCGGGTGTGGATTCTGTCGCTCATGGCCGCGTCCGTGCTCGCTGGCGCCTTCACGATCCTCGGCTCGTACTTCTCGGAGGAGGCGAGCGGCCTCATGCTCTCGGACAAGCAGCTGTCCGAGATGGAGGCGGACGAGCTCACGCCGCTGTCCGTGGCGAGCGGCCGCCGGCCCAGCCGCCGCGCGTCCATCGTGCGTCTGCACTCGGACTTCGTGGCGTCCCCCATGCCGCGCCGCCGGTCCTCCTCGCTGCTGCAGGCCGACCCGCTCCCATACTGAGCCTCGATCGCATGTACAATAATACCACTTTTTTTTCATTGAAAATAAGGCTTTGAAAATTGAAAACTGTCGGTCGCTCCGACATGGAGCCCGCGTCCTGGCGCGAGCGCTTCCTGGCACTGGAGCGCGCCGTCTCGGAGCTGCAGGAGGGCGCGGGGGCTTTGCGGCACGCGGTTGAGGGCGCGGCGGCCGACCTGGCGCTGCATCAGGAGAGCCAGGCGTGCGTATAGCGCTCGTTTAGCGCTCTACTACACGTGGAGTGGGAGGGCTGACGGGGCGGCGGCGCAGCGTCATGGTCGAGAAGCTCGCGGAGATTCGGCTACGGCGCTTCCACGAGGTCCGGCGGCGAGGCGCAGTGTCTCCTAAACTGCAGCGAGCGTTGGCGGCTGATGACTGTGCGATTGAGGCAGTTCCTGCGCGTGCCCGAGACACCCAAGATGCTCTTCCTGGAGCGGATGAAGCCCGTCGTGCGCGACCAGCACCCGCTCGTGAGTGCTTTCGCCAGTCGTCTTTGCAGACTCCAGGGTGGCGGGGTTTTGACGCGGTGGATTGATGGCAGATGCCGCGACGACAGCTGCGCGCCGTGCTGAACGAGCAGTGGGAGGCGCTGGGAAAGGACGAGCTCCAGGTGCGCCGCAAAGGAGTGTTATTCCTCGTTTTTGAGCGTGACAAGGGTGTGGGCGCCGTTGCAGGGTTGGGACGTGCGTTTCCAAGCTTACCTCAGCACCCATCAGGTATGTATATCACTCCATGAGGATGTGGTAGCGAGTTGACGTCTGAGGAATGAACAGGCTGAGGAGCCGCCAGCTAAGAAGAAAAAGACGGCCACTCCAAGGGCGGCAGCAGCTACCAAGCGCAAAGGAGCGGCTGGAGACTCAAGACCAGCAACGCCCAAGAAACGAAAAGCCGCGGGTTCGACTTCCTCTCCTTCCACGCCCTCCAAGAAGCGAGTCAAGACGGATAAACCACAGCAAGGCGAGTCGGTCGAAAGTGGCGCCAGCGCGCCAGCAACACCTTCAAAGGCTGTGAAGAAAGGTCGAAGCAAAGCACCTCCGAAAAAGCAGCCAACCCAGTCGAAGGATGCAACTTCCGCTGCAAAGAGCT
>JAASGX010000341.1:0-25968 GCA_023334415.1 Phytopythium chamaehyphon | reverse complement strand
CTGGAGCGAGCACAACCCCGTGCACCTGCTCGGCCACAGCTTCGGCTCCACGACGGCCATCGAGCTGTACCAGCTGCTGTGTGCCGACTTCTTCGGCGTCGGGTCGAGCCACAAGTGGGTGCGCAGCATCGTGAGCATCGCGGGTCCGCTGACGGGCTCCACGCTCACGTACGTGGTCGGCATGCGCGACGGCAAGGTGCGCGTTGGCACGGCGGTCCACCTACTGGCGATCCTCATGGGCGTCTGGGTCAAGCTCTGCATGCGCTTCCCGGCGCTCAAGGGCGCGCTGGACCTCAAGATGGAGCACTGGGGGCGGCTCTCGCTGCGGCAGATCATCGCGACCAACGGGCCGCTCGACAAGTCGCGCGACAACGCCGTGTACAACACGCTGCCGACCCACCGCATGGCGCGCAACGCGGCGCTGCAGCACATGGACAAGCTCTTCCTCATGAGCATCGCGACGTCCCCGCGCACGGTGCACGTCCCGGACCGCGAGGCCGCGGCGCTCGCGGCGCTGCTGGTCGTGCTGCTGCTGCCGCGCTCGACGGCGCTCCGCGTCGGCCGCTGGGCGTCGCTGCCGCGGTGCATGCTGTGGCTGCTGCGATGGTCGCGCTCGGTGCGGTCGCTGGCGGCGGCGCTGCTGGTCGCGTACCTGTGGCGGCGCGTGCGGCGGCTGGACGTGTCCAAGCTGCCGTCCATGTACGGGCTCAAGTGGCTGATCAAACGCCGCGCGTCGTCGCTGCCCGTGCTGGCCGAGGGCTTCGAGCCCGACCACTGGAAGCACAACGACGGCGCCGTCAACATCCGGTCCATGCTGCGCCCGTGGTTCCCGTCGCCGCAGCAGGTGCAGGCCGACATTTCGAGTCACGCGCACCCGACGCAGCCGCCGTCGCTGGCCGCGTCGGCCTCGAGCGCGTCGCTGGCGTCCGCGTCCATGGCTGCGTCCATGGCTCGCTGCGAGTCGCACATCTCGATCGACGGCTTCCACAAGGCCGAGGAGGAGGAGGCCGAGGAGGGCGTGGACGCCGGCGGCCGCGCCCAGCGCTTCGACCGCGGGCGCTGGTACGTCTACCGCGTCGACAGCAACCACCTGGCGGGCACCTACTGGCACGGCGGGGCCGCCAACCTCTTCAAGAGCCTCTTCCTCATGATGGCCAACGAGTACGAGCGCCCGGACGAGCTCCGGGAGCAGCCCCAGGACCAGCAGGTCGACCGCTTCCGCCTCGCCACCTTCGGCTAGATTGGTTTCCCCTAGAGTGACGGTCCAACGTACCCACCTATTCCTCAATCCGAGCGCGCTGATTGGCCAGAGTTAAACCAGATTGAAGTAAAAATCACCCTCAACGCTGGAAGATCGCTTGCCGCATCACTCTCGGATTCCCCGTCCACCAAGCAAGCCAAGCTACCACCAGCTATAGCGACGAGAGATGGCGACGCCCCGCGTGCGGCTCAAGGTGCTGCGCGCGCGCGGCGTGGGCTCGGGCCCCGCGGCGGCTGCTGCGGCGGCGGTGGCCTCGGACGGCGTGGATCCGTGTGCGTTTGGGCCGGATTGGGAGGGAAATAGGGGCGGAATTGGGGCTCATTTGGCTTTTGGGGGCTTTTCCAGACTGCCAGGCGAGCTGTGGTGGCGTGACGCTGCGCTCGGCGGCCAGGAGCAAGACCAGCGAGCCGGAGTGGGCCCAGGACTTCACGTTCGGCGTCAAGAAACCACTGGGGGACGAGATCGTCTTCAAGGTGTTCGCCAACAACCCAAGGGGACAAGACGCGCTGCTGGGACTCGTGACGCTCAAGATCGCAGAACTGGAGGCGGATACCTCGGTGCGTGGGCTTCGTGTTATTGTGGTGGAGGAAAGTGAGTTGTTGACTCTTTCTGTCCTTACCAGAACGAGCATACGTTGACGTTGAGGCTGAACGAGAACGACAGCGAGGTATCTCGCGGTTAATGTTTGCGCTCTTTCCATAGCATCCATAGCATACTGACTTTGCTCGTGCTAGACATGCGGTGAGCTGGTGGTCGAGGCGCGTTACGAGCCCACGTTTGTGAAACCCGCTCAGCCCATGTCGCCCAAGAGCACCAAGTCGGAGAAGGCAAGCACTACTGCCCAACCTTCAGTTGCACCCACAGCAACATCTGTAGCCCAGCCAGTTAAAGCAGAGGCGAAAGTGAGTGAAACAAAAGGATCCTCACCAGCAAAAGGTGCCAAGCAAGAATCGCCCCAGCCGTCTCCCACGGAAAGTGGGGCAGCACAAGCGCCAGCAGCAACCGAAGTCAAAGTTGCATCAGTGAAAGATGCAACTAGCATCCCAGTAGTCCAAGAAAATTCTCCTGCCCCCAACTTTTATGTCGTCTCCATTCTCGAGGGGAAAGATCTCAAGGCGTGCGATGGATCGGGACCAGATGCTACAAGCGACCCATACGTGAGACTGAACTGCACAAAGAATCAGTCACAGTCTACCAAGACGCAGCTGCAGACACTGGAGCCAAAGTGGAAGCAGCAATTTTACTTCGTCATGACCCCAGCGGAGAGTCAAATCTTGGAACTGATTGTCGAGGACAGCGATATGTTCACGAGCGATTTCATGGGCAGGTGTCTGATCAATCTGGAGGTTTTCAAGACTCGCTACGCTGGCACCAAGCAGATTTTCTGGATTGGACTCGAAGATCAACCGAAAGCTGAGGACAAGGACGCATTCAGCGACTTGAGCCCCACTCGCAACCTCGATCAGGGGTGTGGAAGGATCTGCATTGCGATTGAGACACGGTTCATTGATCGAAAGAGCGCAACGCTTGAGCAGGGCGAGTCTGACAGATCGACCGTGATCCCAACCTCGTGTGGGCTTTGTGATAACCACGGTGGTGCGTGTGTTGAGGGCCACGAGAAGGATGCACATGATGCAACTCACAGCAAAGGAAGCGCTGCTAACGCATCTGGCGAGATTGACCTCACTGAACCAGAGACCGAAGCCGACCTCAAGCAGCAAGAAGATGAGCGCAAGAGAAAAATGGCAGAGCTCTCAGATATCCAGTTTAAGTCAGGCGAGTACCAGATCCAAGTGCGCATTCTTGAAGTTAGAGACCTCAAGCCAATGGATCTCAACGGACTCTGTGACCCTGTTGTGTGTATCGAGTGCCTTGGACACAGTCAATACACAAGCGTCAAGCAGAAGCAGCTGTCATGCATCTTCGACGAGACTCTCTTTTTCAACTTCCGTCAACTTGACAAAGACACTATCGAGCAAGCCAATATCAAAGTGTCTGTTATTGATGCTGACGCCTCGAACTTTGGCTTCTCTCAAGGATACGGCGATGAATTGATCGGATACTTTGGTGTCGACATTCCGTACGTGTACTTTCGACCAGGTCACAAGCTTAAAAGGAAGTGGGTCGCTCTCGTTGGCAGCGGAAAGTCAAACAGTGACAGTATCATGGGATACCTGAAGCTTTCAATCGTTGTCATCGGCCCTGGCGATAAGACCAAGCTGCTCACTGATGCAAGCGACGAGGAACCAGAAGAGGTGTCGATCGAGGCGAGAAAGGATATTAACTCGCTGGTACTCGTACCGCCTCGGGTGAGTCAGACACTGACGTACTTGGTTGTCTCCATTCACCGTGCAGAGGACCTCCCCGATATGGACAAGAGTATGCTTGGCCAAGGCGGCATTGACGGTTTTGCGCGCGTGTATTTCTCTGGCCAAGACATTCTGGAGACAAAGCGGGTTACTGTGAAAGGATCCGAGTTGCTGACAGTCGAGTTCAACGAAGAGCTCTGGTTTCCGGTCCTCGTGCCAACTATGAGCGATAACATATTCATTTCTCTTTGGGACGCAGATATGACAACGAACGAATTGGTGGCCAACATCCTCCGCCCATTCTCCTTCTCCCAAGTTCAAAAATTCCCAGGTGACTATGAGTGCCGATGGACAAACCTGTATGGGCCTCCAGTCGGGTATGTGGTGAACACGAGCTCATGCAAGCGCATGCAGTCGCAACCCGCACACGCAAGTACTTATCGCGGGCGATTGCTTGTGTCTCTGCGAGTTGAAGACGCATCGAAGTCGAATAATGACCACCCTCACGCTCGGATCCTTTCTAGCCCTGTCGTCGCTCCGCTGACCAAGAGCTATTCACTTCGTATTGCCCTGTTTTATGGTACGGAGATCCCAGCGTTTGCAACAATGACGAACTGGAGTCGCAACACAGCCATGTCAGTCCGAATCTCGATCGGCAAACATGCAGTCGAGAGCTCACGTGCGGAGAATGTTGCAGGCATTTGCCAGTGGAACGAATATCTTGAGCTTTCGGATCTTGAGCTACCTACCGACACCGATCAGCTTCCGGACGTGTTTGTTCACTTGGTTCGACTCCAAATGAACGAGACTAGATACGTTTGCTTCGCAAGATACACTGCTCGAGAGATATTTGACGCTAGCCGCGGCGATGTTACCATTCCAGCGCCACAATGGGTCACTCTCACCAAAGACTCTGTATTTAATGATTTGAAGGATCGCGACTTCACCGGCAACTTGTTGATGAACCTCCAGCTGCAAGAGACACCAAAGGAGAAGCCAACAAGTGCAGTAAGTGATGCTGCACATCTGTGGCGCCAGCACGCGAACCAGCCAGTTGTGTACATGAAATACACGCTTTTCGTGCACATTTACCAAGGCCGCTGTTTACCGGCAGCCGATCCGAATGGCCTCGCAGACCCTTATGTCCAAGTTTCATGTGCAGGCGTGGAAGGAAAGTTGGCTCCACACATGGCCACAAGAGACCCGTGCTTTTACGAAACCATCGCCATGGACATTGAGTTACCTCAGAAGCAAGATTTCTTGCCAAAGCTCTCGCTCCAGGTATACGACAAAGATCAGTATCATGCCGACGATTACGTCGGTGGTGTCAAATTCAGCTTGGCAGAGTTTAAACCCATGACGTCAACAGTGTACGGGCAGAAGCTCGCGACTGGATCATTTTCTGCACCACGCCCAAAGTGGTACCCGATCTGCTTCGAAAAGGAAGGTGACACGGAAGGCGAATTGCTTTTGTCGTTTGATTTGATTCAAAAGGATTCCCCTGGCGCCATTGTTGCGCCACCGCCATCAATCCGCCCAGTGACACAAGATATGTTTGTTGAAATCACGTGTTTGGGCTGCCGCGGTCTTCAACCGGCAGGATTTGTCCCTCTCTCAAAGCCTTTTGCCAAGTTTGAAATCGGTGAGATTTCCAAGGCCAACCAGCCAAAGTTCACAAACGCATCCTCGAAGCCAAGTGCGAAGAATCCCAATTTCTTGCAACGTGTCTTGATCCCTGTCAAGATGCCAGTCGATGCTCTTTTTGCACCAAGATTGAACGTGACCGTCTCTGATCGATTGCTTGGTGGATACTATACACCGATTCTTGGTGTGTGCTCCATCGACCTCGGACAGAAATTGCCCACCTCAAATGGGAAACCCAATCCAAAGTTTGTCGAGCGCCACGACAGCTCTGTTGGTGGGAGTGCGAACCCGTACGTTGACCGAGGTATCGATCTCACATCGTTCCCTGGGACGGTGCCATCGAACGTCATGCGCTCGTTATCGAGTTTCAGTCAATCGGACCAAGGTGGGCTGCGTCGAGTTGAGGAAGAGGGCGAAGATAGCGCTCTCTCGCCTACTTCTCATTCCAAAAATGAGGAGGAGGACGATGACGACGAGCTCAGCGACGAGGATGATGTGCCACACTACCTTGTCAATCGCCGAAATGTGAGCGGGGCGTTGGAAGATGAGCTCGATGCAGCGTTCGAAACCTACTCACTCTTCCGAGGCGATATGCTCTTGCGTCGGGATGGATCTCGCGAGCCAAATTTGAATGCGTATCGATCAGTTGGCAAATTCAAGGGCATCGTTCGGGTACTTCGATCGCGTGATGAGCCTCCAGTGTTTGATTTGGACGCGTTCCTGAATCCGCAAACGTATCTTGTGCGTGTGTACGTGCTGGACGCTCATGGGCTCATTCCAAAGAGCGCCAGTGATAAGTGCGAGCCTTACCTTCGCGTGACGTTAGGAGATGGCCAGCGTCGCGAGCATGTCGCCGACACACGCTCAAGTGATATCGCAGCAACGTGTGTACCGAAGTTCCACGAAATGTTCCAGTTCAAGGCGGAACTACCTGGTGCCTCGGAACTTCGCGTGGATGTGCTTGATCATGATGCGTTTTCACTCACGAGTTTGACAGGGGCAAGCGATGACGACCTTGTTGGTGGAACGCTTATCGACCTGGAGGACCGGTGGTTCTCGTCGAAATGGCAAGGAATGGATTCGGATCGCCGACCGCTTGAGACTCGGCCACTGTTTGCGCCTTCTAGCTCACTTCCACGCGGGAACATCCGACTTTGGGTGGACATTTTGACTGGTTCGCAGATCCATGCCGTCAAGCCAATCGATATCTCTCCACCGCCGGTGCAGCGCTTCGAGGTCCGCGTGGTGATTTACAAAGTCAAGAATGTCGTGGCTGGTGACTTCACGAGCCTGAGCGACTTGTATGTCAAGTCTTGGGTGCAAGACCGCGACGGCGAGGCGCAGATGACGGACACGCACTGGCGGGCAAAACGTGGTCGCGCGTCGTTCAACTGGCGAATGAAGTTCCCTATCGAGCTTCCGATTGACTCGGAGGACGAAGGCGAGCGCGGCCACTTGCATCTCCAGTTGTGGGATAAAGACGTTCTGTACGATGACTGTCTGGCCGATACGGTGCTAGACCTAAGCGCGTTCCTCAAACAGGCGTATCGGCGCAAGCAGGTCGTTAGTGTGTTTGCCCCGCACAAGAAGCGCCTTCAGACAAAGAGCTCGTCGTCCATGTCTGCTCGTCGACTTCGCCAGAGTGGTGGAGGGTACTCTAGCGTCGACCTAGCCGGCCAGGATAATGATGATCGTCGTCCAGCAAGCGGAGAGCACGTGATTGATATTGCTCAGCACGAGCACGAGAGCGACGTGAGTAGCCCGCTGCTTCAAGCAACCCCAGCCGTGCCCGATGACAAGCAGCAGGACGAGAGCGAGGATCTGGAGGATGCCAAGTCACTGGTCCGGTCGTTCCTGCAGCGCTTCGGTGTCGAGGCCGAGGACCCGGAGGACGCGCGGTGGCTCACCTTGACGACACGTGACGACGCCACTGGAGCTCGCGTCAAGGCTGGCGACATGCTGCTGTCAGTGGAGATCCTCCCCGAGAAGGCAGCCGCGGCGCGCGCGGCTGGGTTGGGTCGCAGCGAGCCGAATGCGTTCCCGTACCTGTCGGAGCCCGCCGACCGGCTGCACCTGGCGGCCATGTGGAACCCGCTGGTGGTGCTGGAAGCGCTGCTGGGGCCCGCCTACTTCCGCGCGTTCGCGTCGTTCGCCATGTGCGCGCTGCTGGTGCTGCTGCTGCTGGTGGCCGGGCCCATCATCAACATCCTCGTCACGCTCATGGTGGAGCTATCGCCGTCGCCTGCGGGCTGGGTGGGCTTCTTCCTGCTGCTCGGGCTTGCGGTCGCGGCGCTTGCCTACTGCGCCTACCGCTGCCGCCGCGCCGTCTCGCGCCTGGCCGCTAGCGCCATCAGCGGGCCGCCAGCCAGCGGCAGCAGTCGCGCCACCGGGCGCTGGTGGTGGCCGGCCAAGGCTGCTGCCGGCACCGCGAAGCGCAGCGCGTAGACAGTCATGTAGCGGTGTTGCACCTCGGCTTCCAGCTGGACGTGTGACACTTACTCGGTTATCGCTAGGAGCGTAGTGCGTTGTGCCTGTTTTAAGAAGTTGTAAGCTCGGGTTCTGATGCTGATTTCTAGGCGGTCGGGTCTTTGTGCCGGTTTTTATCCCGCCCGCTCATCCTCCCGAAAAATGGGTCACTCGGTGGTTTTTCGTCCAATCGCGCTCTCGAGCGATCCCCATTTCCTCCAATGGCAGCGCGGCGCTTCCTCGCCTCGCGAGGGAGCTCTTTCAAGCGCGAGAAAAGCCAGCGGCCACTGCCCGAAGTGCCCGAAGCGCGAGCCATGGAGGCCATGGCGACGCCCGTGCGCGAGATCAACGAGTCGAGCCTGCTGCAGGGCAACGCGACGGGCGACGCGGAGGTGCTGGGGCTGCCGCTGGCCTGGGTGGAGACCCACCGCGCGCTGAGCCTGCTGCTGGCGCTCGGCTGCTGCGCGCTCGCGGCCGCGCTGGCGCTCTACAACATCCGCCAGCACCTGCAGCACTACTCGCGGCCGCCGCTGCAGCGCTACATCGTGCGGATCCTCGTCATCGTGCCCGTCTACGCCGTCGGCTCGCTCGGCTCGCTGCTCTTCGTCAAGCAGGCGCTCTACTTCGACACGCTGCGCGACATCTACGAGGCCTTCGTCGTCTACAGCTTCCTCGCGCTCGTGCTCTCCTTCTGCGGCGGAGAGTCCGTCTGCGTGCTCAAGATGCAGAGCGAGCCGGACATACCGCACGCATGGCCCGTCAGCCTATGCTTCCCGCCCATGGGCCGCGACGGGCGCCTGCTGCGCTTCTGCAAGCGCGCCACGCTGCAGTTCGTCTTCATCAAGCCCATCTTCGCCGTGCTCTCGCTGCTCATGCTCGCGTGCGGAACCTACCACACGCTCATGTACCAGCTCGTGCTCGCCGTCGTCTACAACATCTCGTACTCGCTCGCGCTCTACGGGCTATGGCTGTTCTACCTCGCCACGCGCCACATCCTCCAGCCCTTCCATCCCGTGCTCAAGTTCTTCGCCGTCAAGTCGGTCGTCTTCCTCACCTTCTGGCAGAGCGGGCTCATCGACTTCATCCCGGGTATCACCAACGAGCAGAGCTTCGCGTGGAAGGACTTCATCCTCTGCGTCGAGCTTGTGCCCTTCGCCGTGCTGCACCTGCTCGCCTTCAACTCTAGCCAGTTCAAGAAGAACCTCGACGCGCTGCCCGACTCGGAGGTGCTCAAGAACATGAAGGAGGTCCTCAGCCTCTCGGATATCATTGCGGACGCCTACCATAACTTTATGCCGTCCTACCGAGACTACATTCTCCAGCGAGGCGGCGGCGGCGGCGACACGGCGCGCGGCCGCGGCAACAGCGGCAGCTTTACGTTCGGCGACGACAGCAGCATGGGCAACACGTCGTCGTCCGAGGGCAGTCCGACCCCCATGGCGCACTCGAACGGCCTTGCACCGCGGTTTGTCATCGATGACGAAGACGATGACGAGCTGGACGACCTCGAGAGCGGCCATGCTGCGAGCAACCCTAGCGCAAGCGCTGCATCAGATAGCTCAACTTCCAAAGACAAGACCGATGACTCAGTAACAGCTGAAGGCACCAAGAAGAGCGACGACAAGGACTCGGAGCGACCGCGGGACAAGGCCAACCCTCAAGAGGACGATGACACTGCGATTGAGCAGGCGTCCGAACACGTCACCAATCCGGAAAGCGAAGCCGAGGAGGTGGAGCAGGAGCCAGCGACAGAACGAAGGCGAGCCGAGAGCGCGCGCGGCCATGAGGCAGGTGCCACTGCTGTTGATGTTGAGATTTTGAGCGAGAGCGAGGCGCCTCGCGTGACCAAGGCGGACGAGCACGTTTGATCCCGCACCCTTCAGCTAGATCATCCACTCCTGCGCTCGCGTATTAGCCACCTCCACCTATACCTGTACGAGTACCGCGCCCCTGTAGCCGTGACGCCCAGCCGGCGCGCCTTGCCACCCCGCCGCTCGAGACATTCGGGCTGGCGCTTTTCATGAGTAATAGACGCCCCGACCTTTGTTAGCCTTACCCATGTTCGCCACTCGATGATGTTGATTTCGGCTTGAGGGTAAAATGAGCTCACCGCGTGAAAACACAATCAAGCTTTGAACTCGTATCAAAGCCTCCGCTCACCTTACTGGTACAGCTTCTTGCTGAGTGCAGCTTCGAGGTAGCCTTATGGTCTTGCTCCATCTTCTCGCGCTTCCTCCCGCCAGCCACCTCCGCTATTGTCTTGTGCTTGCCATTGCCAGACATGGGCGGAGTGCTCGGTGAGAGCGAGAGCGAGAAGCACCGCGAGGCTGACTGCAAAGCTGAATCTGCGCAACGAGCGCAATGTTGCGAGTGCTGACTCCGGACTCTCGTCGCCCTGATGAAGCGATGGCCAGCGGAGTTGAGATTCGAATGGGCGGCTCGAAAGCGCCGAAACACAGAAAACAACCGATCGCAAATCCCGACTCGATGGAGGAATAGCTCCTTAACGCCTCTGAATTCGGCGTCAGCTGGGCCATAGAAGTGCGGCTTTCCAGCCAGCAGGCTGCCAGCAGCTCGTACAGTACTCGCTCTGCAATGCGAACAAATGCTGCGGAGACACGGAAGTCTCCACAGCATTTGTTCGAGCTGTCGCCTATCATAATGCGTGACGATCGAGGCGCGAATGTTGGCCATTCCGCTTGATTGCATGGGCTCTTCCATGTCCGCATGCGGCACGCCACGAGCGACACGTTGTCCTTCTCGCCTCTTCTGTACCCACGTCGCCCCATCGTAGTCGCCTGGTCGTGCTCGTCGTCGCATTGTGGCGCTGTTCAGACCTTCCGCCCTCGATCTCGACGGTCTCACATCGCAATTTGCCTCGCGCCGCTCAAGCCCCAGCCCAAGCAGCAACAGCCAGTGACGAACATGCGCCCGCGTACCAAGAGCGTCGTGAGCGAGGACGAGTACTTCCATGCGGACGAGGAAACCTCCTGCAACTCTGCCTAAAAAAAGTCTCAACCGATCGTGAAACGCGTCGTGGGCGTCTACGAGTTCTCGAGCCCATGCGACGGAGCCTTGGACCGAGTTTCGAGCAGCCACAGCCCCACGATGCACTCTTTGTGGTCTCCAGATGATGCAGTCGATTCCTCTGGCTGAAACCGCCTGAAGTCGACTGCCCCTGCGGTAAAAAGACGACCCGAGCGAACTACTGCTAAGCTGCGAATGAAGCGGCAAGCGTATCAGACCTTGGCGTCGCCGCGGCGACAAGCGTCGAAGCCAGATGTGGACTGTATCGCTGGAGACAAAACACTATTTAGACTGGATGTGTGTAAGATGAATGTGAGTGTTCAACGTGAACGAATTCAGCCTGCGAGCTGCTTTGCCATCATCAACTCGAACAATTGCGTGGCTGCGCTTGCTACTCTATGGAATGTGAAAGCGAGGCTTTAGGAGAAAAGTATGGTATGCAACTCAACGAGTGTCCAAGAGAGTATGTCTACAGACTGGCATTTTCTAGATGAACTATCCCTCTTTTCAATCAGAGCTCATCAATCCCTTTAGAACTCACTCCCTTTATCATCCTAGCGAAGAATTCCGTTCTCATATTCCTCCAGTGTCACACTGGACAGCTCACAAGGACCTTGTACATCGTCAGAGTCACCTTGCAGAAGCGTATCTCCCAACTTTGTTGCGTTTTCAGGATCCGCTATGTGTTCCAGGATGGAGCTAAACGTACTATCGAACTCCGCCGTATCGTAGGACTCGGTGCGTTGATTTTCCTGCATGCCCAGTTTGACGACCCGACCTGTTTCATCGGTCTCAAGTCTCCGAAGCCCATGAATCTCGCTATCGGTACCAGTGTGTCTACACGCAAGCTTGTAGTTGGAGGAGTTAGAGGAGCCACCAGTGATGCTGCTGCCGTTGTTGAGATGAAGCCTGAGCTGCTCAATCTCGCCGTTGTCCCCGACACAGCACATTGCAGATGAGATAAACTCGCTCTCTGAAAGGTGGTGCACTTTCGTTTCCATTTGGAAACACAGTTTCCCGCACTTGAATCCCTCAATCCATTCAAATGGTGGGCCTTTGCGTCTGTAGTTGCATTGCAGGCCGACAAATTCATTCGGCGAATTCGAGTTTTGCCACACTGATCGGTCACCAGAGCATACTCAGTGTTGGAAAGGATCGACTACAAGCCAATGCAAAGCAACAATACCTTTCACTTCGCACACACGAAATGCTGGACTGCGAATCAGCGGCTGGTACAGTGATTCCTGTGCCTCTAATGAAAGTCGGAAGGGAGCCTCCATCTCCACTGGCTGGAACCCAACGATGGTCGAGTTTTCTATACTGAGACGAACTGCGCGAACTTCCTTTTGCTGCAAACCCACACTCCACGGTGTGCCAACAGCTGGGAAGTGGAATACGCGCTTGCAGACGGTCATGAGTTCGAATTCGTCCAGATGGGCTCTACGCAAGAAATTGCGATTGAACAGCGACGCTCCGGTAATGAATTCGTGTGCATAAAGAGCGAACTCGACAGCTCGTTGGGTATTTTGTGGGATCCCTTCTTGGCAACCTTCGCGCAGATCGCCCGTAGACGAGTGCTTGTACACGAATTGAATGCATTCAACACGGTCCTCTCCCCACACTGGAATGCATCGGCAACAAAAACATGATGAGGGGAATCACCAAAATGTGCTTCAATACTTCTCACCTCGCACGCTGTGGACTCGATACGCTACGTCTTGCACTAGGTAGTCATCGCTGTAATTCGCGCCCATCGCCATCTTCACTGGCTGGGGTGATGAATGTGTGGGCGCCTCTCCTGCTATTCTCGGACACAAGATCTCAACTTGATGGAGCAACATCGACACCAGCGACACGATGTACTGCAGTCGCTCAACAGCTCTCAATGTTTGTGACGCTAATCACATTGCTGTCAGAGCACGTGGTGAGCAACTAGCTCAACGTATGGAGGGCGAGGCGAGTGATTCCTTTGGGAGCGGAGGGGGACGCGTATCTTACCCTAGAGAATCGACGGATACATGATGGTCGATGAAATGATGGGAATCCACGTCAGCTGAAAGCAGCTCTCCACTCGCATCTTCACAACAATCCACATGCAGATCCTTCTAGACTCCAGGGAGGCAGAAAGACCCATCCAGACCCCGACGCCAGTTGCGCGTGGATTGGTGCCAGAGCAACCAGCAGGAACGGGTCGTCAATATGCATGCGACGTATCTGTCCCAGCGCTGTGAGCTACAGCCAGTCCTTGAGCGAGTGAGTCATTTTGTCGGCTGACGAGCATCCGGGATGCGGTGCGATCTTCTCACGTCGCAGCTCATTCCATGCAGCAACGGGACGCCACAGGCTCCGGCTTGCCGGTCATTGCCCGGACGACAGGACACCGCAGCAAGCAGAAGCAGCCGGCGGCACCGCATTGAGGCTCGCCTCACGCGACCAAGTGACATGTTCGGCACCTGGGATTGCAAAGGTGTCCGCGACGCAGAGCAGGAGCAGGGTGATCGGTGTCGGTGCCACCGAAGTGTCGTGCATCGTGGTCATGGAGTTGTCCCAGCCGCCTGTGTTAGTACTGTATTATATCTGCGACCACCAACCGCACGAGACGGAGCTGCTCACACCAGACACTCGGGCAAGTCAGCTCCATGTGTACGGATCGAGGGGCGAGGAGTGCTCCTCCCCCCATGTTCGTCGACACGAACGAGGGGCGGATGGTTGGCCGCCACTTTCCCGCAGCATCCACCCAAACAATCCGGGTTCAGTCAGCACTGCTCAGCAGCGGCGACAGCCGCACCGCTCTGGACTGCACTCGACGGCGCGAACGCACAGCAGGACCGCTACATGATACGGCGTTCAGCGGCGAATCATGCGTGTACACACACGGGAACCAACCCGCCACTGGCCACACCAACTCGCGCAAGGGCTCCTTCAGTGCCGAGCTCCTGCCATTGCAGTGCATTGCATTGGATGAAAAATCCATGCTCGGCCACCGGCATAGACCAGGCAGCCGCGTCGAGGGGAGCCACGGGCCAATCCCAGCTTCGGGATCGGGCGAGCTCCACGCTTGAGCGCTTCATACAGGCAGACCGTGCGACTGCGTGCAGTGTATCTACAGGCAGGCAGGGTGGAGCGGCGCCGTTGGATTCCGCACAACCGCACGAGGCTGATACCGTTCGGTTGTCCGTCCGGTCGCGGCGGGCCGTGGCACGGCGGCGTGAGCAAACAGTGGCTGGGCGCTCGCAATCCACCGCCGTGCCGTGCAGAGTCGAGCGGCCTCGGCCGTCGTCGTCGATGGAAGGAGCGCTTGACGACGCGATGCAAGGCGATGTTGTACATGTATGTGTGTGTATATGTGTGTGAATAGGAAAGGAATTGGGCGGTTCAAGGACCCGCGCAACGCGAGTCATCAGGCTCCTGATGATGGCCGGCGTCCCGAAGCGCTCGGTAACGGCTCGGCTTCAAGTCGGGCGGTTTCTAGCCACGCAAGCGACTCGTAGAGACTCGTCGGCTCATATCGATCCGAAGCCACCTCTACGCCGCGCGGGACGCGGCAGAGGTAGTAGAGAACGCGGCGAGTTGCGGCGCTCTGACGTACGCGCTGGCATCCCATGGCTGCCATTGCCCAGGTGCACCTCTAGGATAGAGTCTAGATACCCAGAGGCCTAGCGTTGCAGCCCTTGCATCGCAAGCGGGCGACGCGTCGAAGCGTGGAAAACCGCGAGCGCCGCATGACCGCCAATCGGCCGGGCCGATCCTGCGGAGACGGTGGGCCAGTCGGCGGTTGTAGCTGCTCGGTCTCGGTCTGAAGCGAGCGGTTACAGTACGAGTGCAAGAAGTCAGCACCGTCCGCTCCGTATTTTTTAACTTGCGGATTGTATGCGAGTACTGTACACGCGGGCTCTTACAGTCCGCAAGTGAAAAATTCGGCGCTTCCACATTTCGGATCTGTCTTGGTTTTTGTATGCTAGTCGAGCGGAAGAGCCAGTCCGACCATGTCGAAGGGCCTTCTTTGCAACAAAATTCGCCATTTCCGCTCATTTAGAAGAGCTTGGCCGCAAAAAGCCGAAGCGTGTCAAGCCCCGCTGCACCAGGCAACCATGCGCTTCACGGGGCTACTGCGCCGCGTGCGTCTGCGTGGAATGCTCAGCTCGCCGAGCTCTGCGAGACTCGTCCTGGACCAGTTGGTGGTCTACACGGCTCGGCCAACCCGCCGCCCAGTACCAATCGGCCGCCCGATTCGATTTTCCTTCTGCGGAACACCACAATTCGACATTTGCGATTGCTATTTCGTGGCGAAGGTAAAGGGCGGACACAAGCGGACGGTAGAAAATGACGCTCGCCCACGTGCGGCCGAATCGTGGGTTGCTAGGCGCACAGCCCAGCTGTCGACCGAGTGACAGCTCGAGCACATGCTTCCGCTCGGGTAACACCGCCTGGCCGACCGAAGGGGCCAGCTCCGCCAACAGCCAACAGCTCGCTCGGTTCGGAACAGCGCGGCCGTAACCGGGGTGCGACATCTCGCTTCGAGTATGCCCCCGGTAATGCTCGTACCGTAAACGGCGGCCCGATGAGTTCAGTTCCCCCCTGTAACGCCCCGTCTGACTCGACGATCGCCGTCGTCTTGTCGCGTTCATACAAACCTTAAGTGTAATTGCTCTCCCCCTTTACTACCGGCGTTTGGCTCAAGGCCTTACATTCCCAGGCCTCACTACGCCATTTGCCGCGCGCCTGACAAGCGAAACACCGCTGCCAACATGCGGCCGCGCACGCGCAGCGTCGTCAACGTCCGCGAGTATTTCCGCGCCGACGGCTGCGGCGCTCCGGAGATGGAGGACGACAGCGGCGAGGAGGACAACTGGATGGCCATCGCCATGGCCGGCGCCCCGTCTGGCAAGAATAAGAGGGCCGCGAGCAGCTACAAGAACAAGAAGAGCCTCGCCTCGAGCAGCTACTGCGCGTTCCCGGCCGTGGTCAAGGCCGCCGGGCAGGCCAAGCGCGGCCGCACGTCGACGCTCGACAGCTGGGACGGCACGGACGTCGAGGACGAGCTGCTGGACACGGACTGCGAGAGCGACGACGAGGACGTGGACGGCATCCCGCGCGTGCGCACGTGCAGCCACGAGCGTCGCATCAGCTTCGACGACGACGTCGACGTGGTCGAGATCCCCAGCCGCGCCAGCTTCGACGCCGAGTACAAGCAGCGCGTCTGGTACACGAGCGAGGAGCTGCGCCGCCAGGCCTACTAGGCGGCGCGGCGAGGCCAGGCTCAGACCGCTGCTGGCGAGCCGAAGCGACGGACCGGTCGATGAGAGAAGACCGGCCGTGACGAGGCTTACGAAGCCAACAGCAGCAGCCACAGCGGCAGCACCCGGCGGCGGGAAGCCGACAGGAAGGCGATAAGTGGGCTCGCCGGCCCGCGGCTCGGGGCTCCCCTCTATTTATTGCGATCCTTGGGCTTCTTGGCCCCGAGAGCAGCGCCGAGGCCGCCAGTTCGGCCACGCAGCCGAGCGAGCGACCAGCTCGCGTGCATGGATGGAAACGGCCGGGCCGCACGCAGTCCGAAGGGAAGGACTGCCGCGCCCGCGCCCCGTATTTTATGTGTCGAGTACCAGTCGAGTCAATCAAACACGATGAACACCCGACTCAATCGTTTTTCATCTTTTCGTCTTTTCAATCGCCTTTCGTCCGTTTCAGACTTGGCCAGCATAATGTACGTCACCGTGACGACACCTTTGGCCAGTCACCATGACGATCAGCTGCGCCTTTCACCCGCATGAACACACTCTTACAGCCTACGACAGATGGAAGCTGCCCTGCCCCTCGCGGATGCAGTAGAGCAGCCGCGTCTTCATCACCTCACGCGTCGAGTACTCGGGCAGCTTCAGGTAGTTGGTGCACGTAGACGCTGACGGAAGCACCGAGTCGTTCTCGTACGCACTGCTCTCGGCGAGCTTGCGCACGACCGTCAGCTTGGGCTCCAGCTTGCCCAGGCCCCCGCGCGGCAGTCGGTTGGCGCCCGTCACGAACCGCACGAATGCCCGCTGCTCCTCGGCCGACAGCTCGCATAGAATCGACACCAGGTCTCCGATCGCGCGCGACTCGCGAGTGTACCCGTGGTCGCACACCATGTGCTCGCGCAGCTCGTGGCCGTCGCGGTCCCACATGCTGCCGTTCGTCGGGTCGGCACACAGCGACTCCAACTCGTTGACGTCCAGCACCTCGAGCATGCCCGCTCGAGACCCGCAGATCTGCTCCATGCCGTGGCGGAACGCACTCACTTGGCGTCGGATTGAGCGGTCAAGCAAGAAGTCCAGGTTCAGCTTCACGTACTTGAGCAGCGAGTCGAGGGTGACGGCAACATCTGTTCCGCCAGGGACCAGCTCGATGGTTGCTTCGCCGACGAGCGTGAACGCCAAAAACATGCCCTCGACCTCTTCTCGCCCGCGCTCATCCGCAGGCGACTTGGCCAATCGGTACAGATAGCGCAGGGACGTCGCGATGGACGGGTCGAGTTCGGCGAGGAATGCCAGGGACGTGTCGACCGCAACGCCCTTGCCCACGAGAGTCTCGCCCCGAAGCGCACGCAGGAACGGGCGCGAAAACGGAAGATTCAGCAGACGCTCGTCTAGCAGCGCCTGGCCGACGAATCGCCCCAGGAACGTAAACCATGTCAGCACATTGTCGAATTCAGCCGGAGGCTTACGGACGCTCATGTCTGCTGCAGGCTTGCTCTCCTCCTCGATCGGACCATCGTCTTCTTCAGCGTAGTACGGGCGAGGAAAGAGGCCGAAAGGGGCGGTGACAGCTGGTCCGCCACCGACTTCGTTGCTCAAGAGTGACGACTCCGTCAAATAGCTCAATGACTCCACTTCTCCCTCCAAAACCTCTGGGCTGGCTGGTACCGCCGCGACGAGATTTTCGACATCCGAGCGCGACATCAAGGATGGGATCACCTTGAGCGGGGTTCCTTCGCATAGCGGCGAAACGTGCTTCGTGACAGCGCGGTAATCGCGCTCAAACATGCGGCGTCCAGATCGAGCAATCATCCGATCACCATCCATCTCGACAATGCCCGCGTCCGTGCCAGGGAAGTTGACAGTTTCGCAGTGCTGGCACTGGAGGACTGGGTGGGTAAGCTTCTCAACACCACGCGGGAACACCTTGCCCAGATACTGGACCTCCTCGTCGCTCAAAATCCACCAGCGCAATTGACTAGAGTGCACGTCGTCGTCGATCGCTTTCGCACTTGATGGCTGCGGTCCCTCGCTGCCATTCAGCGACGACGTGTCTTCCTCGGCTTCGACTTCCTTGCAGTCGCACACAGACTCGGTTCCTGACCAATCATGGCTATCCAAACAAATGGCGCACTGGGGAATGGAAGGCATAGCGCGAGAACTCTTAGAGGCCGCGACAGCATCATCATTGACTCCAGCATTCGAGTCTCGATCTTCTTCACTCGGCAACTGAATCTTCTTCTCGTGCGTCAACAGCTGATTGTGGATGGCGCAACTCGGCACGCGGATGCGCTTGCACCGTTTGCAATGATACATGGCAATACGGTGATACCCGCGCACAGGAACAGTTGACCGACTGGCCGCAGCTGTTCCTTCCGCTTCGACACTCTTCTTCTCATCCTCAATTGATGGCGCTGTCAGGTCACTTGGGTCGTCATCGCGCCACATGCGGAGTTTCTTGGACTGAATTTCTTCGCACACTAGCGTGAAAAACTCGGTTGTCGGACCCAGTCCAGTGCCGACTTCTCCAAGGAACTCTATCTCGATGACAGCCTTCTTTCCTCCGTAGATCGCCAACAGCTTCTTTGCTGACTGCAGAAGACGTGATCGCGCCACCCGAACTTTCAGTCGCGGAAGCTTGACCATTCGCGAGATATTGGTCAGAGCTGCTGTTCGTGACCGTGGTCCGTCTCGACTGCGGCGCCGGTTACTCGTGGATGGCGCCTGAGCAATAGCGGGCTCCTCCATCACTGCGCGCTTCCAAACCGTGCGACAGAGGTACTGAATTGCGCGGGAGGTGCCGCACATTGTCACGTACATGAAATGGTAGCGCGTTTCAAAATCTAGCACGAACGGAAACTCACGGACCATCCGGAAACTCCACTCTGGCAACGCATTCGTCACGACACGCACAGGCTGCATCAGCGCACGATTGACCTGAAGACTCACAAAGTGGTTCACGAAGGTGGCAGAATCGACCAGAAGCGACGAAGACGGCTTTGAGGACGTCTTTAGGTCGCTGTATGCTCCTACGCATTCGCGAATGAGCTTCAGCAGATGCAACAGATCCCACACATCGTCCCACCAAAGCTCGTCAGCTTCTAACGACTTAGCAGATGGCGTCGACGGGGATTTCGTTTCAGCAACCTCTGTTACGTGCTCGACTTCTTCGTCCTCCGGGTTGGTGGTAGCGGCATTTTCCTCAGTCTTTGTCTTTGTCGTCTCAGAAGGCTGCACAACCCTGAACGAAATGTCATGGGGCGAAGCTCCCCAAATGCGACTGCTGGATGTTCGACTCGGTTCTTCAGCATTGGAAGTGTCATCGCTGCCGCCCAACACACCAAATTTGACGATTGCCTCTAGAATGCTAATGTCACGGGGAAGCACTTGGCCATTGTACACTGCTTCTACCCGCCGTTCCTTTGACTCCTCCAAAGCTTCTTCGTCGTCGTCATCTTTTCCTTCATCATCTTCATCGTCACTACGATTCCGCCCCGCAAGCTCGTCCAGTGCACTTGAACTCGACGACTGTGTGCCAAACAGCTTCTCAGCGATAAACTCTTCCATGGTTTCAACTCGTGCCAATGGTTCAACAAGGACAACAGTATCGTGAAGGCCACGCCGACCCAAGCGACCCAGCCCGCCTCCACCTGTGCGACTTGAGCCGCGACGAAGAGAGTTTCGAAAGCTCCAAGGAGTTGGCATTCCGTCATTGCGCTTGAAGGTGTCGATCGACTCACTTGTTTCGCTGTTGGCATTCTTTTCCTCTTCAACCACCACGCGAACCTTGATATGCTGCGTCAATTGGTCCAAATCGCTGGCAACGTTTCCCGAAGCAAATGAAAAGTGAGGCGACACAGTACTGGTTTCGAGAGAGAACGCATCTTTCTCCGATGAAATAGCATCCAAGAGGCACCGAATAAGAGGCACGGCAAAGCCAACGCCGGAGCTTGACTGTTCGTGTTCCTTCAAAACTCCTTGTTCGAACGCTTCCTTCCCTTCAGAAGTTGACAAAACAGAAATGAGCACCTTAACCAAACCACTTTGGGCAATTTCGTGAGCTGTCAAGCTTCCATCAGTGTCAGCAAATAGAGCAGTGAGCTTGTTGAAGTGGGCCTGCAAAAGCTGCGGTTCTTGTGTTTCCCCATGCTTTCCTTCGAGAGATAGCAAAGCCTGCAATTCTTTCACGATTACCCGCAATTGCTTGACCGTTTCAGAGCCCGAGCTGTCACCGCTGAAGTAGTCTTGTAGTACCCGCGACGCAAGAGACGATAAGGCTACCACATTGCTTGAGATTTCACCTTGCTGCTCGTCATCGGCATCTGTTTCTGTAGCCACATAGGGTTTCAGCGACGCATAGTACTGAATGGCACTTGGGATTCCATGACGACTGTACAGAGACTTCATGAGATCCCGAGCGTCCGTTCTTCCTAGAGTAGCCTCGATAATCTGGAGCGCAAGCTGTATCGGTAGCGCATCCGAGTCACGTCCAAAGCTGGGCTGGACAACAATCCCACCCACCGTCCTGCGCTTTGGACGCAGCACGCGAGCCAAAAACGCCGCCACCCGCGTCAGCTCTGACTGCTCATCGGTAGACAACGCCGTGCCAGTGGAGAAGATGATTAAGCAACTCCGATTGATGACTCCCAAACAGTCGTATCGAAGATCGTTACGAGGAGTGGCATCGTATACACGCGTGACTAGAGGAAGTATCTCATGCGCAAAGCTAAGCATCGGTCCCGGAAGCGCCTTGACAGACTGAATCTCTTCCTTGATCGGAAGCACCGAAATCACCAACTTGAGTGTTTCACGAAGCATCTGGTTTTCAGCCATCACTTCGTCCTTGGCCAATAACGAAGACACAATCGGCGGAAGGCGCACAAACCGCAAATTGGACGTGCTGTCCGAGACGATACTTGACGCGACATCGCTACCCACGTACGACAGCACATTCGACATAAAACGTAGGATGCTGGTGTATCCGCTGGCGGATAGCAAGGACGCCGAGTCGCTTGACGACGGACCGGCGTAAACGTCGAGCTTGCGAACGAGCGACTCGCACGTCTCATTGCTAGCGATCATCATTGCAAACTGGGAGCTCTCTGCAAACGCTCGACTTTCGCTCAGCTTCCGTAGTGCATCACAGCTGCTCTGGAGAATGTCACCGTCGAACGAGTTCAGGAGGTTGGAAATGAGAGGCAGACCGAACATCAGCTTGTCCATCATGGAGAGAGGGAACTCGGTGCACAGCTCGCTCACGACACGAGCAGCCGTTCGCTGGATTTCGAGCGGGAAAAAGTCGACAAACTGCAGCAAAGCGACCATGCCGTTCTCTTCAATGACGGCACCGCGGTATTGCGCGCACAGCTCGGCCGGGCTGGCCGAAAGCGAGTTGGAAAGCGCTAGTGCCGCCTCGGACTTGCACACGATACGGTCGAGGATCTGCAGCGCGAGCTCGGCGACATCCATGTACTCGATCTCCATGAGCTTTTCGCACAGCGACGGCACGACGTGCTCTGACATGGCCTTGGGGATGGCCGTGCTGGGGAAGAGTTCCATGACGGAGGAGAGCGCTCTGGCCGCGAGTAGCAGCACCTCCATCGAGCTTGGCAGGCGGATGAGTGTGACCAGCGCCGGCACGAAGCGCTCTACGCTGAACCCGGACACGACCAGGGACTCTTCCGTCGACAGCGACAGCATCTCGGACAGCTCCGCCAGTCCAGCCTGTCGCATCAGCAAGCAGCGTGAGTCAGCAGCTCCCCAGCGAGTTCCCAGCGGCTGGGCCGCACCATCTGCACGTGCGGCGGGCTGTCAGCGCCTAGCTGCTCGAGCACGTGCTGGAATCGCTGTCCGCGGCCTCCTCCGCCGCGCTGCAGCATCTGCGCGAACGGGAACAACCCGCCCAGCATCTGCATGCACCCGCGTCAGTATCCACTGTGCTTTCACAACGTGCAGCTATCGGTTCACACTTACAGCCGCCTCGGCACCCGGCCCGCCGTCCTGCAGCTGCTCCAGCAGCCCGCGCAGCGACTGCGGGATGCCGTCGTGTCCGTCGCCGTCGCCGCGCTCGAGGCCCTCGGCCTCCTGGCTCAGCGCCTCGAGCGCCTCCAGCATGCGCAGCGCGTTCGCGCGGCCGCCCTCATGGCCGTCGTCGATATCTCCGTCGCGGCCGCGCTCGTCGTCCGAGAAGCCGTCGCTGTCGCCCAGCGAGCCACCGACCTGTCGCTCGTCGGCCTCGCGCCTGTTGCCGTCGCTCATGGCCTCGCCCGCCTGCTGCAGCCGCCGCCGTTCGCGAGCCCACAGGACCACGGCCGCACCCACGAGCGCCGCCACGAGCGTCAGCAGCGCCGCCGCAATCACCGCGCCGACCGAGCCGAGCTCCTAATGGCCTCGCGAAGGACTCGGAAGCGGACCTTCTTGGGAGGAGAACGCCCCCATACAAAAATCGATATAAGTAAAAGTACTTGATAAATGTAAACGATACAGAGATCAGCTCAAGTAGTTTTTTGCTTGCGAATTGACGTGGATACAAACACCAAGATACTGGTAAGCCATATGAAAGACGACCGCATGACAGCTCCTTACAAAAATCAAGTAGATGGTTCAAAATGTACTCTATTGCCTGTACCATTGAATATAGAAATGGCGAGGGGTTGCCGACACCTTCAACCTTGGTCAATGGCCATGACACCTGCATTGCAAGGCCACTTTTCACACTTTGGAATGTCATGTTGATTGATGTTTATACGGTAGAGCACAGTGTGCTGATCGAAGCGAAGCCGCCGCCTACAGAGCGGCGAGGCGCGGGTTGGCGGCGAGGCGCGCCGTGAGGTTCTCGGCGATCTTGTCGATGAACTGGAAGGTGTCGAGGTAGTGGTCGCGCGTCATCTTGTCCTCGTAGATGAGCAGCGCGAGGTCCTTGGTGATGACGCCGGCCTCGACGCTCTCGACAATGCAGGCCTCGAGCTCCTCGCAGAAGAGCTTGAGGCGGTCGTTGCCGTCCAGCTTGGCACGGTGCAGCAGCCCACGCGTCCAGGCAAAGATGCTGGCGATCGAGTTGGTGCTCGTCTCGCCGCCCTTCTGGTGCACGCGGTAATGGCGCGTGACGGTGCCGTGAGCGGCCTCGGCCTCGACCGTCTTGCCGTCGGGCGTGAGCAGCACGCTCGTCATGAGCCCGAGCGAGCCGAAGCCCTGCGCGAGGATGTCGGACTGCACGTCGCCGTCGTAGTTCTTGCACGCCCAGACGAAGCCGCCGGCTGACTTGAGGCACTGCGCGACCATGTCGTCGATGAGGCGGTGCTCGTACCAGATGCCGGCGGCCTTGAAGGCGGCGGCGTACTCGGCGTCGTACATGGTCTGGAAAATGTCCTTAAAGCGGCCGTCGTAGCGCTTGAGGATGGTGTTCTTGGTGCTCATGTACAGCGGCATCTTGCGGTCGAGCGCGTACTCGAAGCACGACTTGGCGAAGCCCGCGATGGACTCGGCCGTGTTGTACATGCCCATGCCGACGCCTCCAGCCTCGTGCGTGAATTCAAAGACCTCGTACTCTTGCGGGGTCGTGTCGGCCGAGCCTGGCGCGGGCGTGAAGGTCATCTTGAAGGTGCCGGGTCCGTTGGCGACGAAGTCGACGGCCTTGTACTGGTCTCCGAAGGCGTGGCGGCCGATGACGATGGGCTGCTTCCAGCCGGGCACGAGCCGCGGCACGTTCTTGCAGAGAATCGGCTCGCGGAAGACGGTGCCGCCGAGCTCGTTGCGCAGCGTGCCGTTCGGGCTCGGCCACATCTTCTTGAGCCCGAATTCCTCGACGCGCGCCTCGTCGGGCGTGATGGTGGCGCACTTGATGCCCACGTGGTGCTGCTTGATGGCGCGCGCGGCCTCAAGCGTCACGCGGTCGTCCGTCGCGTCGCGGTGCTCGAGCCCGAGGTCGAAGTACTCGATCTTGAGGTCCACGAACGGCAGGATGAGCTTCTCGCGGATGTCCTTCCAGATGATGCGCGTCATCTCGTCGCCGTCCAGCTCCACCACCGGGTTCGCCACGCGGATCTTCTCGAAGCTCGACCCGCCCATGCTTGAGGTCGGCTGGTTGGTGTCTACGGTAAGGACTGCTGCTGTTGCTGCTGGGGGCTTGCGCGCTCGGAGTCGAATCCAAGAATGACCGCCAGCTCCGCAGCAGCATTTAGCTGCCTTGAGTGTTGACGTTGCCGCTGCGAATTCCGCGCCGGTTCACCAATCGCACGCGCGCGTTCATTGGTCGAAACGATGCATTTATCACATTTGATTGGCTAAAAATGCGGTCTTGGTGACGTCGCGCGCGTCACCGCTCGCCGCTCGCTTCCGCAGCCACATTGCGCTTCGCCCTGGTGCCGCGCGGTCGGCCCGCTGGCTGGCGGCGGGCGCTCCTGGCCGCCGCGTATGGCGCCGCGTATGGGCCGCGGCCTACGGTACGGCCCGCGGCTGCTGCGACTACCGCGAGCGCTCGACGGCTCGCAGGTTTCGCCATCAAATGCGCCGTCCGGCGGGCGCAGCGGCCGCTTGGCGCGTGGAAACGGCCGACATGCGCATCACTCGGGCGGCTCCAAGCAGCGGAGACCGCGAGGCCGACGCCGAACGTTCCGATGGGCGCGTTGGCCCCAAGCAGCGGCGCGAAAGACGCCAGAAGAGGAGCGGCCCGCCGGGATTCCGGAGTGCCGGGAAGCCGCGAACAGAGGAGCGCGCTCGGCGGAATCCGCCGCCGGGCCGACGTGAGGCTGCGTAGGCCGAGCCTCTGGGCTCGATAGTATCGAGAGTGTATGGTAGGCGCTGAGAGTACACTAGGTATGATAGACCTGCGCGTGGGGGTGAAGATAGACGAGGCCGATCCTGGGGGATTGTTGGAACCGGACACTCGCGGATCTGCTGCATGCATACGTCGGCGCCCGCGGGGGACGTAAGCGAGCGATTGGCAATCACGCCGTTGTGCATCACGGCTTGAAGCTGCGCTTCAACAGAACAGCCGGCGAGCCATTCAGGCATCGACTCATGAAGACCGAGGCGTCGATGTCATCGAGTGGCAAATGGTTACAACGGCAGCGCGAGGTGTCTAGTGCTCGTGAAGCTCGTGGAAAGCGCTCCTCAGCGAGCAGGAACACGTGGAGGCGGATAATAGCAAGCCCAGGAGTCGGATGAATGTGGTCACGCGAGCACTTCGCTCTCGCTCTCGCTCGAGACCTCAAGATCAGCGCTGGCGGCAGCAGCGGCGCCTGCCTCGAGATTGCGCGCGCTCTCGGCTCGCCTTCGCTCTGTCGCTGGCTCCTCCTCCACCTCATCAACCTCGCTTTCCGGTTTGGTGGAATGTGCGAACGCTAGCTCAACCGCAGTGTCGTCATCCTCTTGCGGGTTGGCCTTGTCCCGAGGTCGCTCTGCGTCCTTGTCGTCGCTCTACTTGGCGCCTTCAGCTGTACCTGAGTCATCGGTCCTCTTCTTGGAGATCGCGCTGTCTGCTGCTGCTGCTGCTGAAGTGCTAGCATGAAGCTTGCTGCTCGCAGCATGGCCACTCTCGAGGTCGCCAAGCTCATCGTCGCCTTCGTCATCAATGACGAACCGCGGCGCGAGGCCATTCGAGTGTGTCATGGTCCCTTGGGGTCGGACTGCCCTTGGCCAACGACGTGTTGCCCATGCTGCTGCTGTCGTAGCTGAAAAATTCATTCGCTGCGGACAACATGAAGCTGAGCGAGGCGCTGGCGATAGCGTGCAAGATGCAGAGCATCTCTTCCATTTTCTGATCATCACCACGCCCAGGAAACCGATCCCGTGCGTATATTGTCTCGATACGCAGTCGTTGCTGTAAGGGGACGGGCGAATACTTGCAACGCAATTCGAGGTGGATAAGGATATTTGAGTACGAGGTTCAGCATGGCTCTTGAGTTTTTCGTGTCGTATCTCCAGTTCATCAAAAGTGCCGTGTTCAAGGCTAACTCGTCCACGACCAGGATTTCCCACGACATGTCTTCAAATCAGGACTAGCAGTTTGGCTGAGTGGCCGACTCAATGTCGG
>JAASGX010000340.1:0-25988 GCA_023334415.1 Phytopythium chamaehyphon | reverse complement strand
GCGAGCCGCCGGTTCTTCTCGATCGCCTTCTCGATGGCGGCCTGCTGCATGTACGCGTGGGCGTCCACGAGCGTGGCCTCGTGCGCAGCGGCCACGACGATGCCGTCGACCTGGGGGGCCGTCCGCCCCATCGGGCCCTGCCGCTCAAAGCCCACAACCGCCTGCGCGTAGTCGACGCCGAGCTGCTTGGCCACCTGCTCGATGCGCGGCAGACGCAAGTGCACAGCGCCGACTGGCACGTGGGCCGGACTCCACACCTCAATGTTGCCGTACTTGTTCTTCGGAAGCACACCGTCCACCACCGCTGGAGGCACAATCTCGGTCGTTTGCCAAATGCCAAAGAGGGCGAGGCCAGACCTCCCGCGACTCGCACCTAGATCGTCTGCGTCCAAGGGCTCATCATTGCAGTCATCGTCGCCGTATTGGTCTCCGTCACCAGGACGCTTCCGATTGTTTGGACTGTACCATCTAGCCGGTGTCGCTCGCTCGCTCTCCATGACTTCCCGCCCGAGCCGGCGCCATTTGAACGCCGATTGCACACGGTGAACACTAGAGCGAAGAAACACAGGCTGCCCGCTGAAAATGCCGACTGCCTTGCGCGGGTGAACACACTCAAAGCGTCCGAGATGGCGCTCGAGGCAGTACAAATGGTGCTTCTTGAATGCTTCCAACGATGTTGGCATTGCTTCCGACATTTTCATCGCCCGCAGGCGATTGATTTCTTCAGCAAGGAGGATCTCGATCTCTGCGAAGGCCATGCTGCTAGTTGTTTGGTCCGGATCAGGTCCTTGCGATGCTGCAGCGCCTTCTACAGATCGATTCACGTCGTTGATGACATTTTCCACCCAGCCATCGCTTAGTCGCAACGGAAGAGTCTTGCTCCATGTGCTCGCGTATCGAGGCGTCACGTCCAGCACTCGCCCAGACTCGTAAATCGCAACAACATAAGCGAATGGGATGCTCTTGCCGCGCAGAGGCTCAATCTTACGAGGCTGATTGACCAACTTTCGCACACAATCAACTTGCATCCATAGCTTGCTCCTTTCATCCAGCACCTCGGTCCATATCCAGTAGAATTGGCGGTTCCTTTCTTCTTCACCAACTTCTTCGGCATCCTCAGCATCACCAGTACTCTCCGTTGAGAGCGCTGTGCGCAAGCGTTTGGACTGCTTTTGCTGTCGTTGTCGGCGCTGCTTTGGACTGGGACGAGCATTGGACAACGTTGTGGCCGTGGTTTCAAAGAACGCCGAGCCATTTCGCACAACCAATGGGTCCAGCGCACATACGTAGCGACAATGCAGCCGTAGCGAGCGACACAGCGTCGTAAAGAGCACGGCTAGCTCGTACTCGGTGCCTTTGCGATCAAAAAATATTTCCAGCAACCTAGACTCGGTCAGTAGGGGCTTGCTCATGTCATGATGAGCTGCTGCCGCTGTGGAGACGCGAAACTCGCGATTGAACCAGCGCACGAGCATTTCCATCGAGTAATTGAGTGGGTGCAATTTCAGATCCGCAAAGAAGTCGAACGCCTCGCCCGCCGTGAGGGATAGCAAAAGCCCTTGAAGCAGTGGTGATCGACTCTGTGAGTTGAACTCGAGATGCAGCGCGAGGAGCACCAGCAAGTGCGACTGGTGGAGCGCTCGCTCGTTGAGTTTGTCTTCTTTGGTCATGCGCACAGCCCGTCTACGCTTGCGCTTCTTCTCGGCCGCGACAGCTGCCGCTCGCGCCTCCTGCTCCAGCGACTGGTTGATCTGAGCCCAGTCGACGCGGGCGAGGTCGGTCGCCGCCGCGCCATTCTCCGAAGTCGCAGCTTCGTCCGGAACTGACGGCTCTAGATCTGCATCGTCCTGCGAGACGTCTTCCCACATGTATTCGTCTTCATCGCTGCCACACTCCTGCTGCGCTGCAACGTCGGCGTCTTCATTTTCGCCATGGGCAGTGGTATCAGCTCCATTTTGGTCTTCTCGAGGCGCTTCTGGGCCGGTTAAAGCGACGGGAGCCGCTGCAGACGCAGCTTGAGGCGGAGCGACGTCCTCCCAGTCGACACCTTCGTCCTCCGCACCCGCCATCTCGTCGTCCGAGTACAGAAACTCCTCATCTCCGTCCTCATCCGATGCCATGCTGGACGCGGCAGGAAATGTTTGCAGTTGCAAATGGACCCATCAAAACGCATAGACTGTGAACTGAGATCGTCACTTCCATCCATGATGCGAATGTCCAAGAATTATGATGTAGCTGCCAGCATCGATGCCAATCAGCACTACTCTTGTCGAGACAATCTGTCAGACTATTGGCGTTTCAGGCCAACGAGTTGGCAAGTGCGGCGTCACTGTGTAGAGCGACTCGCTTGCGGGAACTTTCATGGAGAACCCACTATGACCGCGGACGCTTGCGCTGCACCGGCACGGGCGAGCCGAGCTCCAGGCAACGCTCGTACGCGGCCCAGATCGAGTCGGCGATGACTGCACGGAAGCCGTTCTTCTCAGCGCGGTACAGCGCGGCGGCCGTTGTTCCTCCGGGGCTCGTGATATTGTTGCGCAGCACCACGGGGTGCTTGTCGGACGACTGCATGTACAGCGCTGACCCGATCATGGTTTGCTGCACAAGTTTCTGTGCTCGAGTAGAGAACCGTCAGACATCAGTCGTAGAATCTAGTACGGAGAGAGCTCGTACAGTCGCCACCGCACGTGAGAAGCCCATGTGAACGCCAGCGTCGATCATGGCCTCAGCCACCAGGAAGAAGTACGCTGCAGCGCCAAGTCATCAGCAAGTGCGTTGCCGCATCAAGGTTGGGCTTTGCGTTCGCGTACCTGGACCAGATCCCGAGAGCGCCGTCGCCATGTCTAGTGCACCTTCATCGTCGACAAAGACCTGAGGCCGATGCCACACATGAGAAAGCGAAAAAGTTTGCCAAGCACTGTAGACCCACCTCGACGCCGAACGAGCCGAGGATGCCTCGGGTCTAGGTTGATGGATTAATTCGTCAGAAACAAATTGGGGAATTGGTGAACAGGTCGGTGTACCAGATCGTGCTGCTCCTCCGTGACCTCAGATGACTGCGACCACACAGTCATGCCCTCGCCAATCATGGCTGGCGTGTTGGGCATCGTGCGGATGACATGCGTGTCCTCGCCAAGACCTTCTTGGAGGCCTAGTGAGGAGGCAAGGAAAGTTAGACATAGGACATACCCCTTGAGCATCTTTTGGAGGCCTCACTATCGATGGTGACGCCAGCGACGACGGAAATGACCAGCGCGCCTGGCTGCAGCGCTCCCTTGAAGCCCTCCATGACCTTCAGTAGCGCATTCAGTAGTAGACGCGGGTCAGCCAGCATCACGAGGCTCGAAGCGCCGGTATCCACGGCCACTCACGTCCTCCAGGACCTGGGGCTTGACCGCCAGCAGCACGGCGTCGGCGCCCTCGACGGCGCGCACGTTGCGGTCGCTCGTCTGGACGCCCATGTCCCTGTACTTCAGCCGCTTGCCCGGGTTCGGGTCCGAGACCACAATGCTCTCGGGCGCCAGCAGCCGCTTGGACGCGAGCGCCGTGACGATCGCCTCGGCCATGTTGCCGCCCCCGATGACCGCCAGGCGCGCCACGTTGAGCGGGGCGGGCGCCTGCGAGCTCAGCGCGCGCGCGACTGGCGAGGCGAGCGAGCGCCGCAGGGCGGCCGAGCGGAGCAGCATGGCGGCGAGTCCGGCGGGCGAGGATACGCCAGAATGTGCGCCAGGATGTGAGCCAAAAGGCACCGTTGCATACTCACGTTTCGTCACGGCCCTCCGACTTCAACACGAGCCTAGGCTACCGACAGGCCATGGCGGCGGCGCTTAGCGCGGACGAGTACTTCCGCCACCAGCGGACGCTGCTCGGGCGCGACGCGTACGAGCCGCTACTGCAGGCCAGGCGGAGCTCGCGATGCAGCGCTGACGCTCGGGTTTTGGCGGCAGAGCGGCGCAGGTCGCGCAGATGCACGTGCTCGTGGTGGGGCTGCGAGGCGTCGGGGCCGAGACCGGTAGGTTTCGCTCTTCGCCAGGTCGCGTCTACTCGGATACGAACTTACGTGGCGGCGGGCGTGCCGGCAGCCAAATGTCTTGCGCTCGCGGGGATCCAGAGACTCACGCTGCTCGACGACGACCTCGTTCGGGAAGAAGACCCTGAAACCAATGTCGAGTACCACCGCCAGCGGATGGAGCTAACCTTGCGTTCTCTACGTTTCTGATCGATGGGTTTTGTGTGCTGATGCAGTTTTTGCTGCGAAGTGGTGACCGTGGGAAGCACAAGGCAAAGGTCATTGCTGAGCGACTGAACGCTCTCTGTCCATTTGCTGATGTGCGCACGATACCGGGGGCACTGACTGCCGAACTGCTGCTGAATTACCACGTGCGTCCACATGACATCGTAACAGAAAGACGCCTTTTCTTAACTCATCCGTTCATCGCAGGTGGTCATCTTCTCCAGCTCACAGCTGAGTCGCGAAGAGCTAATCGCATACAACGAGTTTTGCCGAGCACAGCAGCCGCCTGTAGGGTTCCTCATCGCCGAGTCGCGCGGTCTCTTTGGGTCCATCTTCACAGATTTCGGAGACGCCCACGCGGCTGAAATTGATGCGGACTCGGCAACAATTAAGGAATTCCGACTCCTTCCTCACAAGACACAATTCGGAGACAAAAACACTGCGGTGCTGCACGTGAGAGAAAAGGTTGCTGACACTTGTTGCCAGGTAGGAGATCGTGTGCAATTTCGAGACGAAAATGGGCATTCGGTCAAAGATCGAAAGGGAAATCTCCTCATTTGTCAAGTGTTAGAAATCACCTCTCCCGGTGCATTAAAGGTAGCGCTGCTTCCTCATCATACAGTCGGCGAGTATCGGGAGCCTTTGCAAGACGAGATTCAAGTAGCTCTCACCAAAGCAGCTAAAATGCGCAAATCGAGATACATTGCTTCTTACAGGTACCGCAGCTACCGGCAAATCGTGATAGACCCCGGTGAGATATTACTCCCACTGCGCCAAACGGCAACCGCAGTAAGTGCATCGTTCCACGTAGCAATGCAAAGCATATATGCATTTCGACAATGCTACGGCGCATACCCCGAGTCCAACAGCGTAGATCATATCCAACAAATGACGAATTGCGCTCAAAAATTCCTTACCACTGTACGGGCTCAAACTGTCATTGACATTGACCTATTCTAACTTGCCATGGATTTGATGCGCAGAACGAGGAGTTAAAGCAACGTACCAATCAAGCAACAGTCAACACACAAGATGTGGACTTTGATCTCATACGGCGCCTTGTGCGGTGTGTATCAAGCGAATTTCAACCACTTTCCGCCCTCATTGGAGCGATAACGGCAATCCAAGCGCTGAGATTCTGCGGTAGGCTTTACTATTGTGAATATTCTACACGGAGAGCACTCACGAGGTCTTTTCAATAGGCCGAATGGGGCAACCACTGCCACCAGGTTCAACAGGGCAACTACAATTCTTTGATATTTTGGATTTGTTCCCAACCCACGGGCATGAATGTGTCTTACCGGAAGCTAAACACCAGAGTCAGCAACCATTAGGGAAACTTGAGACTCTCTTCGGTGAGCTGGTTTCTGAACATATCCAAAGAGCGAAAGTTTCTTTCTCGCAGATTGATTCGCTCACAGTGGAGACTCTCAAGGTAAAGTTTTGCTGGATTTGATGAATTTTGCTTAGCGATTTACGATTTGTTGCGAAGAACTGCCTATGTTTGGGTATAGGAAAACACTCGCCCATTTCCATCTTGACGGATCCCCCGCCGGAGACTGTGACTATAAATGGGTCTTCATTCAGCACTCAGCCACTCTTCTCTCCTAAGTCAGCAGCATGGGATCTTCGATCGTGCCTTGAAGCGATTGGAGATGAACTTGGCGCCTCATTTAAGTTTTGTGATGTAAAATCAGCTTCAGACCATTTCGAATTTTGGGATCTAGCTTCCTGCGTGATAAGCGGCGAGCCAACACTAGAACAGGTAAGAACCATTTATTTCCCCAGCATCCCGAGAGCTTGCGTTAATAATTCGATACTTCTTTTCAGCAACGTTTGTGGCTCGACACGAATGCGAGGATATTTTCAAGACCAGTTATCTCTGCATACATCAGCGACCAGTCAGTTCGAGTCAAGAATTTCGTACCGCAACTAACCGCCACGTATAGCGAATCGATCTTACCGAGCTCTCATCGATCTCGAGGTGATTCACTTGTTCTCGACCATCTCCCACCGCCTATGCTCTCAACACATACTCAAATGAGATCAAGCATGGTTTATCGAGCGGATGGGGGCCAATTTGAGCTGGACAACATTGCTACAAGCTCACTGCAAGTGTTTGAGTGGATATTCCGCGGCGCAATTTTGGACTGTGTCAACTTTTTGTCAAACCATAGTGAGGATATTAAGTTGGTATGGGGGATGTGGACTGTTGTCCAGCGCGGACACAATGTAACCTCGTTCCCCGATTGCTTGCAAGAAGCGTGGAGGCTATGCGAACTTCTACCAGTTTGGATCGATGAGGGCGGTAGTAATCGAGTTCTTCCCATAGACCAGCGGGATGAACAGCATATGGCGCTGGTAATTAGTGCTGGTTGTATCATTGCTGAGTCTCTAAATGTCCCCGTTCCCTCCGGTATGTTGTGAATACAAAACGGTGTCGGTAATGTGCTAACCTTGTTGCTCCAGGCGAGATGCAACGGCGACACTTTGCAGCCACAATAGAGTCAATGTCAAATTTCAGCTTGCTACTGAATCCTCGAACACCTGAAGGAATCCTATCAAGTTTGCGAGACGCATCAAATGGGCCGCTACTCTTTCGCGCTGCTCAGCGAGTTCACCCAACGATGTTGTCTCTTCGTCACAGCTACCACTTGCAGTTCCTTCACAGCCTCACTCACATCTTGAGTCAGGCAGCATCATTGAGCCCACCGCAAGACGTAGTATCAGCTCGTAGACTTTTTGGAGATGATGTGCACTTTGCCCCTTCAGCATCACTCAGCGGTGCGCTGGTGACTCTATCGTTGATGAAGGCAATTACCGGAAGCAAACAGATTGCAAATTACAGCTTGGTTTTACCAGGCCTTGCCAGCGATAGTACGGCTTTCTGCTTTGGTTTTGAACCTCCTACAAAGCCACTAGTAGTCCGGTCCATAACAATGGAAGTGACACGAGCAACACCTGTGCGTGCATCAGTTGATAACTTCACTCTGTGGAGTCAGATTGCCATTCCTCTGTCACCTGAGCTGCAGAGTATCGAGCGAATTATTCAATACCTCGAGGTTTGTCTAAGACGTTGTGTCTTGGTCCGGGTGTTTTTAAAACTAACCTCAGACGTATCAGCGCAAGTTTAGGGCAACTATCCATGAAATCAAGATCTTTGGCGGGGCTTTGCTGTTTTCTGCAGCTGGAGCGCCGAAGAGTATGCAGTTTTTCAAGAGCAGGTGCTGGAACGTATCTGGATAGCTTACTTCGTACAATGGAGAGCTAATGATGTTATGCACACTCGCCACCAGTGTTTTTGAGGCGTCTCAAGGGCTTCTCCCACCTTCCCACCTGTTCTACTCGTCGCCGTTCGTGCTTCTGAGCGCCACTGCTGTTGACGATGATGGTGATGTGATCATACCGCCTATTCGAGTGGCGCGTTCGCTTTCACAGTAGAACTTCACAGCAAGAATCGTCCATCCTGCATTTATCTTACATCAACAACTTCAACTCGACACCTTCGCGTCACCTGTCTCTCTTCCCAGCCAGTTTCAGCAACCGAGCGAGGATCATAGTGAAAGCGAGTCGTTCGTCCCTCCATGGCGTCTCCTCCGCCGCCCTCGGACGCACTGGACGAGGACGCGGCGTGGGCGCTGGAGCTCGAGGAGGAGCTCTCGCTCTCGGGTGCGTCTGCCATCCCCAAGCGCCTGCGATCCCGCGACCGCGCGCCTCTAACCGCCGCTGCTGCCTCGCTCTTTAGGCCCCACGGACAGCGCCTCCACGGCACTGGAACAGGCGGAGAAGGCGGAGGAAGCCAAGCCGGCGGGCCCTGCGCCGCGATCGCGGGCCGCCGAGCTGCCGCTGGAGGTGCTGGTGCTGGTGCTGAGCTTCGGGCCCGTGGGACGCGTGTGCAAGGCCTGGAGCCTCGCGGCCATCGCGCGTGCGTGCCCTGCTTCAAGAATTGGACTGACGAGCGGAGACTGACGGGCGACCGCCACTTGCAGTGGCCAGGAGGCGCTTCTCGACGCGGCTGGCCGACGTGCTTCGGCCGCTGGCGCCCGCCGCGGCGCGCGTGGCGCTCGAGGTCGAGGCCGAGCTGCACGCGCTGCACGCGCAGCCGTTCGCGCTGCCCAAGGCCTACGGGCTCAAGGCGCGCCAGCTGCTCTTCAACCTGCGCGACGAGCGCAACGCGGCGCTGCGCGAGCGCCTGCTCTCTGGCGAGCTGCCCGCGCGCAGCCTCGTGCGCATGAGCGGCACCGACATGGCCAACCCGCAGCTCGTGCGCCAGCGCAAGGAGTGGATCAAGAAGCGCACCTTCGAGGTCATGCGCGACGAGCGCGCCGCCGACGGCTACGAGACCGACCTCTTCGAGTGCCGCGCGTGCGGCAGCGCGCGCACGCGATACCGCCAGTGGCGCCGCAAGGCCATCGTCGACCGCACGCGCATCGTCGTCATCTGCCTGCGCTGCCCCTACCGCTGGGAGCTGTGAGTCCGGCCGCAGCCGCATGTACACTACTGACTGCCTAGATAAAGCCCCCGAGGTCAATCTCTTGAATTTTGGTTAGATGAAGCTCTCGTCGTGCTCGTCGTCATTTGAGCGGAACGGCTCGCGCGACGCGGTGCTTCTCCCCGCTGGCCGAGTACCACGTGCAGGACGAAGGGTGGCTGACGGCGGACATCTGCGGGTCAATGTGCCAGCGAAGCAGCAAAATGTTGAAGCTGCGCAGGACGAACGGCGGAAACACGCGCGCGGTTAGTAGTAGCATGACGGACGGTGCCTGGTACACATTCTCGCCATAGTACAAGAAGCCCGCAAGCAGTACAGCCTCGACGCTCGTGGAATTGCGATCATTCTCAACGATGTTCGCAAAGTCGTCGCAGTCATTGAAAAGAGCCGAATAGCTCGCACCAAGACAATATTTCTCGAAGCTCGTTAGAGTGGCCTCCGGAGTTTTCAAAAAGTCAGCGACGGGCAAAGAGCGAACTCCTACTTGGACGCGAGTGAACACCTTGCTGCCGCGAGCCTTTAGAGACCCCGTTGATCGTTGCGAGCCAAAGTGGACGATACGGTTCGAGAGATGGTGTCGTAGAGCACGATAGTTGAGCGCGCATGAGAAGATAAAAGGGATAATACCGACAGCCAAAGCAGTGACTAGCATGATAACAGCCAGATTTGTCTTGAAAATGATGCACGAGTCACTTAGGTTGCAGTATTTGGCGCCGCGTTCAGAGGCCTTTCGGAGCAGTTCGCCGTTTGCCTCCATGATGTATGATATCGATGTTTGCTGGTGTTTGAAGAGTAGAGCCCCAACAGCAGCAGTCGTGAATACCTGGGTGATTTCCCAAGCAAGCCGGAAATGCCGATCAAGTTGTTGCTCTCCTGATCGCGCCTTTAGGATATTGACAAAGGAGTATGAAAAGGCAAAAAAGCTCATCGTTAGGTTGGCGATTGACTCGAATGAAAGCGTCCCAGTCGTCATCCCAAGGAAGTATAGATCCGAGTTGGCGGCAAGATGGTACGTAATTTGCGCCAAGTAGATAATTTGCATGTGTCCGTTCTGGCACTTGTAGGCCCAGATTTGCGCCAACAGCACTGAGCGCTTGTGGGACATAGTCTGATAAAGAGTGATCATTCCCATGACCAGAAGCTGGGTAACTACGATTCCTGGCAGCACACTTGACGACACGGAGTCTGCGAACCGGCTGCGAAAGGTGTTGACACGGATGAACCAGTGGTCGTATTTGGTGCTGGTATCGAGCGAAGCCACGCTCTCCCAGTTCGAGTTATATGAAGAGTGAATACAAACGTCGGTTGTAGAGCACACAGGGACGTCGTCCGGGACCTGCAGCATCAGCTTGTAGCTTTCCCAATGAGGGAGGATGGTGCAAGCATCTTCGACATACACGCCAGTTGTGTTCACTTCTGTCACTCGACAACCACCGTAAAAAGCCATCAAACGCGGCTGCACGACGCTCGATGCATCATAGATTGTGTTTTGCGCTGGTAAGATATCGGGTATTGCTGCAAGACTTGACGCAAAGTCATAGGGGAACAATTTTACCACGCTCGGAACATTCGACATAAGATCGACTCCGTTCGTTGATAATATTAACTTGGAGCCAACAAAGTTGTTGCCTGAAGCCTCCATTCTGCACTCCGTGTATTCGGGAAAAATGCTGAAAGTGGCAGCGGAAATGGACATGTGCTCGGTGCTCTCCAGTGACGGCTTGTACTTGAACATTCGGATGAGCATTTCAAGCACCCATCGCGTTGGACATTTTTCATTGTTGGTAAGTCCCAGCTCAAGCTGTTCTCGCTGCCTTGGTGGTACAGATACGTTCATAAGATCGATGGCGTTGACAATGTACTGCGGGTCTCCGGCAATTGTCATGATGTGCGAGCCCCAGTCATTCGGACCGCTCAGGCAGTGAGCGACCGGATCGCTGTCCATTGTGTCCGCCAACTCAATGATGTCGGTTGAAATTGAGTTCTCATTCCAAACGAAGGCAGCTGTGTACAAGTTCAACCAGTCTTGCTTTCCCATCATTGCTTCGCCGTGAAACTTGAGCACCTGTGCGAAGGTCTTGCGGCACCCGATGCTGCAGTTCGTGCACCCGCCAACCATCACAGGATCCCGCTGACTAAAGGCGAAATAGCTATCATTTGCGCCGATGAACATTTTCCCTGAAGAAAAATAGTCGGTGGAGGTCGCGAGAGCGAGGACAAGCAGCGGCATCAAGACGATCCGTCCCGCCACCGCCACGCACGCCGCGATCGAAGACAAGCCCATGATGTTCACTCCTGGATGCTTCCTCCTCTGGGAGACAGTTTTCGGGTGGTGATCACTGCCGAAGGTCCAACATATTTCTGGCGGGTGGCTGCGTACAAACATGCAACAGTGTAGCCATATCGCCCGTAAGTGTCATTGGAGCACAATGGCCGAGAGCGATGGCTACGAGGACTTTTTCAGCGCCGAGCTGTTCCTGAACCTGGAGTGAGGCGCCTCGCTCCGCAGCTGTGTGGAGGCGCGAACTGACGGGGCGGTCGCCCGCAGCTACGTGACGCGGGAGTTCGAGTTCGGCGGCGGCGTGCGCCAGCGGCTGCTATGCTCGACCGCGGCCTCGGTGCGACCTGGCGGCCCTGGGCTCTGTTGTAGGACGCAGCTAACGCCGCTGCGGCTGCTGCTGGCAGACGGACCACGACCTCACGGGCCAGGTTGTGTGGCCCGTGTCCGTGTTCCTCGCGTGGTTTCTCGCGGCGAGGCAGGGTGAGCTGCGGGGCAAAACCGTCGTGGAGCTCGGCGCCGGCGCGGGGCTCAGCGGGCTCGTCGCGGCCAACTTCGCGTGCGTCACTTGGTTGGAATGTACTGGAGCTCGATGGAGCTGACGGTGGTGCTGGGACCGCCACAGCGAGCGGACGGCGCTGACGGACGGGAACGAGATCGTGCTCGACCTGCTGGACGCTAACGCGCGCGAGAGCGCCGACAAGGTGCGTTGGGGAACAGCGAGCCCCTAGTGGCTGCGCCGCAAGCTCACGGACGTACGTGGAACGCAGCACTGCGTCGCTCTGCCGCTGCTGTGGGGTGAGAAGACCAGCGTTGAGGCGTTCGAGGCGAGCTTCCCACATCCAGTCGACATCATCATTGGCGCAGACGTCGTGTGCTGGCCGACGCTTGTCAAGCCGATCCTCCAGACCATCAAGTACCTGATGCTGCGTGCGGAATCCCCGCTCAACGCGATCTTTTACTGTGGCTTCGTGTGCCGCGCGCAGTCGACCGAGGACCTGTTGTTCCGGGAAGCCCGTGCATTCGGCTTTCGCTACGAACGAATCGCAGACGACGCATTCCTGCCGAACCCGCGGCCAGCGGATGTGACGTCCAAGCGTGAGCTCCAACTGCTAGTGTTCCGTCTCGACCCGACTGCGGCCAATTGGAACAAGCCAGTCTCCTTCTCGGACGACGAGCTCGCCAACCTGCAAACCGCGTGCTGAGCTGTAGATGAAGACACGGAACGAACGATTTGAGTGATCCTCGCGAGTTTTGCGTTCATTAGTCCGTAGTTTAGCGAGCACACAGCTCTGCATCCTCAACAGCATATCCTACCGCCTCGATTGTTTCAATGAGAGCGAACGTAGGCGCCGAACCCGCAACGTACGCTGCCTTTTCATCAAACACTACGAAGACATTGGTGACACCTTGGACACTTGTCAACGCGGCTTTGATAGCCTTGCCACAGCTATGCTTGCATTTCATTCCATTGATGTGGATCTTTGTCGTTGTTGCGTCCACAAACCTCCAGATGCCAGGTTCGCTCGTCACATCCTTGACAAAGCTCCGGAAAGACAGAAAACCGACGCCAAAGCCCAGCAAAAGAGCAGCGAAAAGTCCCGACTCGTACGTCATGGCCACCAGCATGGCAATGTACGCGAACATCATCTGAGCCATGTACAATCCCGCAAGCACCGCCTTGGACCGAATGCTGTGAATCTGATCGTCTGGCCGGCGTGCGCGCGCTTCAAGCAGCTTTGCCCACACGATTTTGCGCTTCTTGGCTAGGGCCTCGTTAGCAAACGCTATGAGGAAGCACCCGACAAATCCGAGGGCGTACTTGACAGAGGTATTGAGCACCCAAGGCTGGAAGAGAAGCTTGATGCAGGGCCCGTTGACTGTTGACTGGAAGCCATTCGCCATCACGGAGCCCTCGCCCAAGCAGAAGCCCCCGTCAGACGACTCCAATTCGAATGGCATACTGTTGAGTCTTTAGTGGCGTTTGCAGGTTTGCTCACCGAGGCTGAAATGAGCACTCACTCCATGGTGCACGGAAGCTGGGAATCGCTTGGCCCAAACATTGGCACCGGCTCGAAGTTGTCGAAGTTCAGAGCGCACGCGCCATCTTTCGTTGGAAGCACGTTAGACTAGTCGTGAGCTTCCACTTCAACTTCGAACTTGACGCAAAGATCTTGAGCTCAAACTTCACTCCATCATTTAAATAACGAGCCCACGTTGCCTGCACGATGGGGCACTAGCGTCGAGACTCCGCCGGGCTTTCTCTCTATGCGTCCGAGTACGCGTCCTCGTCGTCGTCCTCGTAATCCGAGCTACCGGTGCCTAGAGACGCGCTGCCAGCTGCCGCGGCGTGACCTTGCTCGCGGACCTGCTGCTGCATCTTGGCTTGCCACACCCGCTCCTGGTACACGGAGGTCGCAATCACGCGCTTGGCGGTCGCGTTGTCCACGCTGTTGTCGTTGTACGAGATCTGAGAAAGCAGCGGGCACACGAGCTTGCCGATCGTGCGTCCCAGCATCTCCATGCTGTTGGCCGTCAGGTAGTTGGCCTCGATGCCGAGGAACCGCAGCTTCCTCAGCTGCCCGCTCTCCATCGCGAAGAGGATGTGGTGGAAGCTCGAGTCTGTGATCATGTTGCCGCCGAGGCACAGCTCAACGAGGTCGGGCGCGCAGCCGTCGGCGAGCGCATGGCACAGGCTTCGGAGCCCGTCTTCGCCGATAAAGTTGCGCCGCAGGTCCAGGCGGGTCAGCTTCGGGCACACTTCGGACCGCAGCATCTGGGCCACCTTCATCGCGCCGTAGTCGCCGAAGCTGTTGCCGGGCAGACACAGCTCCTCGAGGTCCGGGCACGAGCCGAGCATGAGGTTGCTGAGCAGCACGTCCGCCTCTCCGTCGGCCTCCTCGTTCGTGAACAGGCAGGTGATGACCAGGCGGGTGAGCTGGCTAAAGGCCCGCAGGCGCATCTGCTCGGAGAGCGCGAGCACGATCTGCTCGTGGTCGTCGTGGGTGACGACGAACCGCTGCGGGCAGTCGGTCGCGCGCATCGAGAGCTTGCCGAAGGTCATGCCCATGGAGGAGAGCGACACGATCTCCAGGTGGTGCAGGTTGGCGCACAGCTGCAGCACCGAGTAGGCGCCGATCCTGGTCGCGAGCGCGCGCTGCACGGCGTTGCAGCTTAGCTGTAGCGAGGTCACGAACAGCGGCAGCGCGCGGCGGGCGTCCCGACTGACCTGTCGGCAGCGCATGATCTGCACGCCGTCCATGAAGCCCCAGATGAGCTTGGCGGGCTCTCCCTCGCCCCGGAACAGCGCGGCGCCGAGCTCAGACGGGCCGTCAGTTGTTGTTGTTGTTGTTGTTGCTGCTGCTGCGGCTGGCGGGGCGGCCGGCGGCGCCGCGCGCGCACGCTTGATGGGCGCGCGCGCGGCACCGGCCTCGGCCCCCGCCAGCGCCTGCTGCGTCTGCTGCGCCTGCATCTCGTCGGCGCCGCGCTTCCTGAGCGCCGTGGCTGCGGCTGGCGCTGGCGCTGCGGCTGGGGCCGGCGCCTGGTCCCTGCGGATCTTCTTGTTGACGATGCCGGCCGTGAGCGCCTGCACGCGGCGCGCGAGGCTGTGCGCGTTCGCGTACTCGAGCGCCGAGGCCGCGTGCAGGAACAGCAGCACCTCGAGCTTGCGCGCGAGCGCCCACGTCTGCTCGCCCAGGCCGCTGCCATTCCCGCCGCCATTCCCGCTGCTCCCGCTGTTCCCGCTGCTTCCGGCCACCAGCCGCGCGTTGCGCGCCAGCAGCTGCGCCACGCGCACCAACACGGCGCGGCGCTGCGGCGCGTGCTCGGGCCGCTGCCAGGTGAGCGGCCGCGGCAGCCGCGGGGCGCCGAAGACGGCGCCGTTGGGCGCCACGCCCGGCGGCAGGCGGCGCGCGAGCTGCTCGTCCTCGTCCGGCAGCAGTCCTGTCAGCCGCTCGCGGTCCATGGGCCAGGCCGCCTCCTCGCGCTCGTCCGGCCAGCGCGCCACGCGGGCCATGGAGCAACTCGCGCAATGCCAGCGAGCACCAACGCGCCACTCACGGAGCGTTCGTGGCGGCGCGGCCTTATGGCGAGGCTTGGGCCACGGCAGAGGTGCGTGGCTTTACCACCAGCCTTCGCGGCGGTTCCCCGGTGGGTCATCCGGAAGGGGAAAGCTTGGGGTTTGTATGGAGCTCCCCCCTGTCGCCGGCGGGGCGACGTGCCAGCGTTTTGGAGGGGTTTACAAATCAAGGGCGGCACGTGCTTCCATACGGAGCGCCAGTCAACTCATTAGGAGCGAACTGACTAGCGTGTTGAGTCGGCCAAGCCAGGAGCTCGAGGCGAAGCGGACGCATGGAGCGTCGATTTGGACATGCGCGGCTGGACGGATGAGTCCTGCTCTGGATGCCACAAGCCTCGGAAGCAGTGCTATTAGTGACCTCCAGGGTCGACCCGAATGAAAGGGGACGCCACCAAAGAATCCCTGAGAGGCGACTGCCAACCAAGGCAAAAGATCTTGCGAAGGAGAGGCTTGTGCTGTCTTGCGTTGCACAACCAAGTGTACGCGAGGCGAGCCCGCTGAGAGCACTTGACAGCGCCTAGCCACGATGTCCATTAGCCCAGCGCGTTCGTGTTTTGCGTGCAACTGGGGGAGCGCCAACCGCTTGGAAAACTCGTACGGTATGCTATCGCTTACATGTATTACCAGCACAGTCACTCGTCTCGGGCGAGTCGCCTGGCCTCCGCTGCGTCGTCGTTTTCCTCATTGTCGTCGTCCTCCTCGACGGTGAGGATGCTGACGACCTCGGGCGGGATCTCGCCGCCAAAGAGCCGCTTGAAGACGCCGACCTGGTCCCAGCAGTGGTGCTGCTCGGCGATGCTGAGGTCCTGGAAGATGACGTAGGTGGTGACCGTGAAGGTGAGGTCGCTCGACTTGATGGCCATGAGCGCCGCGCGCATGGTCGGCGGGCAGTCCTCGGAGGCGCAGACTTTCTCGAGCTGCGCGGGCGGCGCGATCTCGCCCTGGATGCGCCACTTGGTGAGCATCATCTCTCCGTCGGGCAGGTGCGGGCGCAGCTCGACGATGTCGACAGCGATGGAGGCGAAAACGGAGCGCACGAGGTTCCACAGGCTGATGGTCTCGAGCCGGCCGCGCGCGTCCCACTCGCGCACGCCGACGCCGATGCGGCAGTCCTTGTGCCACACGCGCGCGGCGTCTCCGAGGCTCAAGTACGTGGCGTTGAGCTGCTCGACCATGTCGGTCACGACCTTGGTGCGCTCGGCCAGCAGGTGCTTGACGCTCTCGCGGCTCGTCCTGCTGGCGAGCACGGCGGCCGAGCCGCCCTTGCCCAGCAGCAGCGCCTGCTTCAGGTGCAGGTTCTCGCGCTCGAGGGAGCGCACGTGGTCCTCCAGGTCCGCCAGCCGCGTGTGCTTGGGGCCCGCGGCCCGCCCGCCGCCTTGCCCTCCCATGTCGCCGCCCTCGCCCTCGCCCTCGCCCGGCTCGTCGTCCTCCTCGTCGCTCGCCCCAGGCCCAGCCCCAGGCCCAGGCCCAGCCCCAGCAAGCCCAGCCGCAGGCCGCTCCGCCCTCGCCGGGCGCGAGTACGGCTCCGCCAGCGCCCGCCGCCGGTCGCCACCGCCGGCCCGCGAGCGCGCGAGCTGCTGCTGCTGCTCGTCCATCTCCGAGCCGTGGAACTCGCCCAGGAGCTCCGAGAGCGCCGCGTACTCGGCCTCCGCTCGCCCAGCCGCAGTCGCGGACGCAGATGAAGCCGCACCGGCAGACGCAGCCGTACTGGCGCTGCTAGCAGCCGCAGCAATTGATGGGCGCGCGGGCTTTGCGCTCGGCCCCGCGCCGCCCAGAGGGGAGGAGCGCGCAGGAGAAGGGCCCGCCGCCATGGTTATGTCCGGTGGCCGGGCTCCGGTCGGACTACAGGCGCGGCTAAGCTTACAATAGCCTTCAGCGATCTTTGGAAAATGGAGGAACCAACAGATACGACGCCAGGAAGCTTTACGCAAAATGGTTTGTGTATTTCTCAGTCGGTGGGTGTACATGCAGGCGGTGGCTCCGCTAGCCAGCCGGCCTAGACGAGCTGGGCGCCCGCGGCCAGCGCGGCGATGGCGGTGACGCCCAGCACGCGGACGGCCGAGGCCGAGGAGCTCGAGCCCACGGAGCCGGCGGTGGACGACGACTCGTCGGCCGTGCCCGAGCTCTCCTCGGCCGCCTCGGAGCCGCTCGCGGCCGTGACGGTGGCGTCGCTGCCCGTGCCGCTGCCGATCGTGGGCTCGCCCACGGCCCAGCTGCCCTCGCCGCTGCCGGTCGTGCCCGTCGAGGTCGTCGACATGTCCATGCTGCCCATGTCGGCGCCCATCATGGAGCCGTCCGTGGACTGGGCGAGGGCGCCGGCGACGGCGAGGGCGGCGAGCAGGGCGAACTGGAAGGCCTTCATGGTGGAGGGAGGAGGGGCTTGGCTTAGCTTGGGCTTGGAGGAGGAGATTGGGGAATGAGCTCCAGTCTATGGGACCCACGACCCTCGCGGGCTCGAGAGGGTTCACAGCCGCCGTGTCATAGCGAGCGGTATCGATAGCTACAGTCGCAACAGGCTGTGCTGGCAACAGCAGCAGCCTGGTCGCGGCGTGCCATGCGGCGTATCATGCGAGTGAGAACCCCGCACCGTCGCCTGTCCGCCGGAATCACTTGTGGCTGTCCGAGGGCTTAGTCGCCAGCCGGCTTCTTTTGACCGGCCCATGGGTGCACTCGCTGAACATGCGGCGCCGCGACGCGACGACGGCGACTGGGTGCGCTCTATGATTCATGAGACGAGAGTCTACCACCGGCATGCGCTCGGACATTCAACTCGCAATGGGGTGGGCATGCAGCTCTGCCGCCGGCACAACCCAGACAGTCAGATGTAGGATACGGATTCGATAGAGATGGCAGTCTCGGACGAATGCATAAGGTGGCGTCTTCGCTAGATGGAGAGCCTCCATACTTCCAGGCGAGCGGACAGACACCTGCTCTATGGGCGTGAGGTGGGGTGGCGTGGTGACCGTGGGGCCGGTTGGGGTCGGACGGCGCAGCGTTGCGACCAGCGTGCGCCACTGCAATCCGACGACCTCCGGTGGCGCTTTGCGTTGAAGGGCAAGATAGCCTACGCCTCCGTCTCGACGCACGGGTAATGTGTACCTGTGACTCACTCACCAAGGACTGCAGATTTGATGCAAGATGTTCAGGTGTTGAGACTCTCGACACCTGCGCGAGCTTCGACAGCTCGTGGCGCTCATGCCAGCTCGGCATGCGCTGGGGCTGCGGCCACTCGACGGGACTCACTGTCCCCACCGTCATCCGCCTCGCCGTCAATCAGAGCGTCGACCTGGACTTCGTTCGGCACATACTTTGTCGTAGGGCTGCTCATGATGGGACTCGGCCTGGGGGCTGCTGCATCTGCCCACGCAGGGCCAGCAATGGCAACCGCGGCAAGGAGATCGCACGTGGGGTCCCTTGACATAAATCCCAAGGCTCCGGACCACTCGCAAGTCGACAACTAGTTGCAAATCCACCCCCACCGCACCAGCACTCGCACGGCGACTCGAAGCAGACCATGTGCTCCGACAAGCTCAAAGCGCCGGGCATTAAGATGCGAGCGCATCCATATGCTCCCGGGTACGGGCGACGTGTTCCACGTGCTGCCCGCGATCATGCTCGGCAGCTGGAGCAAGTCGATGGACATGTTGGCGCGCACAAGGCCCTTGCCGTTGAGGTTCGGCACTCACTCGAGACGTATTAGTGAAGGAAGTTGCACCCGATGCGCTCGCCACAACCCTGGAGGCCTCGACGTATCGACAGGTCTCAGTGGCGCACGATGCTCGTCACGAGCAGCGGGGCTGACCATCGACGCCACTTGATCTGCAGCTAGCATGGCCGCAGCAGGCCGTCTTGAATGCTTCCAGTATCACGCTACGAACCCAAGTTGAAGTCCTCGCTGCAAAGACGCGACCCCCCTCCTCTCTCGGCGCCGGTATGCTGCGCATATCTTGCGTTTTCCGCGTCAATCAATCGCTCGCCGCCAGCCCAGCCAGCCGCCGTCAGCGCCATGCTCGCCCGCGCCGCCCGCTGCGCCGCGCCCTCGACGCGCCGCGGCGCCGCCGGCCTCTCGGCCCCTCGCGTGGCCCACGTGCGCTCCCGCCGCGGCTTCCCGGCCGAAATCGGCGCCGAACTGACCCCGCGGCTGCGTTGTGCCCGCCCTTGTTCTCTTTCCGGCAGAAATCCTCCTTCCGCGTGCTCGGGCTGCAGCAGGTGGCCATCGGCGGGCCGGACAAGCGCGCGCTGGGCGACCTGTGGGTGGACGTCTTCGGGCTGCGACGCAAGGGCTCGTTCCGCAGCGAGAAGGAGAACGTGGACGAGGACATCCTGGAGCTCGGCCGCGGGCCGCTCGCCGTCGAGGTCGACATCATGCAGCCGCTCGACCCGGACAGGGCCCCCAAGGTGCACGTGCCGCCGCTCAACCACATCGGGCTCTGGATCGACGACCTGCCGGCCGCCGTCGACGCGCTGGCTGCCAAGGGCGTGCGCTTCACGCCCGGAGGCATCCGCAAGGGCGCCGCGGGCTTCGACGTCGCCTTTATCCACCCCAAGGGCAACGACGCCGCGCCGCGCTCGGGCCAGGGCGTGCTCATCGAGCTCGTGCAGGCCCCCGCGCACGTCATCAAGGCCTTCGATGCCATCGACGAGTGAGGAGCGAGCCGCTCTCGACCGCGCAGAGCTCTTACTACGCTCGGTCTTTCAAACACGCCAAGCAACATGCTACAGCGTTCATTACTACTTGATACTTACTACCTACGAGCGCTCGCTATGCTTCCCTTGTCCTAGAGTCTATGTCGACAGCAATCCACCGAGGTCTGGGATCGCCCATTGCTGGCTACTATATTGCAGGATGAGGCCGTCCAAGTAGCTCATGATATCACTCAGTGCCTCCTCTCGAGTCGATGATGGCTTGCCCTCACCTCTCGGGTTGCGCGCTCTTGGCAACCTCCTGTCGAAGATCGCGGTTGCCATGTGGATGACTTTCGTAAGTTTCTCGCATGCTCGTTTGGCGGCGCTCGCTATCTCGAGCACCAACTTTGTGCCTGCTCGATGAGCTGCGGAGGCTGCGCTTGCACCAACTTCCACCCAGCCACGGGAGATCGTTAGGCTCGAAGCGATTCTTGTTGAGAGAGATTCTCCATCTGTCTCGTCCGTTTTGCCCAGATCATCGCTGCTCGCAAGTGGTGTTGGAGCTTGGAAATGTCGTTCTGTCTGCTTTGCGTCCTGCTCCTGTGTCACAATGCAGTTGTCTTCATTTGCTATGTCTTCCTCGATCCCCGGCAGCTCTCTGTACGTGTTAATCGTGATAAATGCAGCCTTCGCCTCCCCTTCAACATCCGTCATTGTCTCCGATCTCCTATCGTCTGCAGCTCGAAGCATGCGTACAACAAACTCGATAGCCAGCCGAACGGTTGCTCTAATGCGAGTAAAAGCCCTTGTTACAGACTTCATAATGGCGCTCGCAGTCGTCTTCATTGCTCTCAGCAAAGTGGTTTGTGCTCTCGGTTACGAATTTGCAAATGCATCGACGAGTTCCAGCACCAGGAGAGCGGCACGTGATTGATGTGATAAGTTGACTACATCCGTCAACGACATGATTGATGGATGTGTCACCGCCATCTGTCGATCATGCCACCATTACCGGGTCTCCATGCATCAATCGATGCGGAGGTAAGCTTCACACGTCGATCAGAAGGGCTATATTCAGACCTTATCTTACACCAGCGACAGGAAATGGCGGGTCGGCGCAGCATCCTCCATGGCGCGAGCGATATGGAGCGCGAGGAGCGCGCAAACCAGCAGCGAGAGTATGCAGCACTGCTTCAAGAGCAGGTGAAGTGTACTATCAAATCACACGAAGTTAAGCAGGACAATTAACCTCGCGCGGGCAGATCCGGCAAAAGAATGCGCGCCAAGACGCTGACAAGGCTCGGCGGCGACAGGAACAGCAAGTGGAACGCGAGGTGAAGGTATTCCCTTGATCTCCGTAGGGATCGAAAGTTCACAGTGAGCGTGCTTTGTTATACAGGATCAAGGAAGAGAGGTCCCGCCAACAACAATGTCACCACGGAGGTCGCCGCAACGTATACCTCCAGCTCCACCATATCAGGAACCTGCTATTGGTCTCGGTCCCGAGATGTCCGCTCAGCCATCGCTGACGAGCGGCAATAACTATGCGGCGCAACAGAATTATCATTACGATACTGGATCACAACAGCCTTTGGGAAACTACTTCTCGAGTTCAATACCTGTCAGCATGAGTATTATGCCACCCGCTGCAATGACTGCACCGTACTCGGGGGTCTCAGTGATTCCGTTCGGTCCAATGCCGCACGTGTTTGAGTCTCTCATGCGAGAACCGAGTTCTATGGAGACGCAATTCAACGACAGCCTTGCAGCCCTGAATCGCCTCACCAGCGAAGTGAGTTTGTGTAGATGCAACCATGAAAGTAATGCGTAGTTTATCTAACGCGTGTGGCGCAGATCCAATCTCTTGCTAGGCAGCGACAAATGCGCGCTCAGGTAAATGTCTTTATTGGCAATGCTTCCAGCTTGTTTGTGTTAAGCTCACGCTGTGATACGAAACATACTGCACAGAGCTACGTCAAAACAAGTTTCTTGATGCGAGAAGAAACACCTGCTGAGATTCAATTGAACGAGCCGCATGAACAAGAAGATTCAACAGATGACTACGAAGATGAACATGTTGCCTGGAATCAAGAAAGAACAGACATACTCAATGGTGAAGACGACCGCGACCCAAGTATAATGCGTTCGTCTCTGGGTCGCTCGAGATCCAGTAGAGCGTCCCTACCCAGTGCCCGTCAATCAATGTACGTAGACAGACAATTCGCCTCGTGGGTTGTGAAAGAGCTTCTTACATGTAAACTAATGCAACAGAGTTGTTGGAGAGCCCCAGACGCCTACAATCAGCAAGTCTCCCTCACCTCCCAAACCTCGACCAGCGCGACGAGTCAGAACGTCGGTCTCCCCGCCAAAACATCATCCTCCATCACCTCGAATCGGAGAACGTCAAATGTCCCTGGAGCACTCGCTGGATGATCCGGCGTTACTCCGGCACACTCATAGCGAGATGCTATGCTTCGAACCAAGCAACTAGCAGGCCAGAACAGACAAAGAATTTGATCATACATTTCTTTAATTGCAGGACGTCAAGTCTGCAGATTTTCGCCAACCAACGAGGATATGTCAATCCCACCCTTGCCACCAACTAGCTGTGGACTTGATCGAGCGGTTAGAACGCCCATCACCCGTACTTTTGCCTTATCCATAGCGAAAGCTGGACGGACTGTTTCCCCGCACGAACATCTGCGGCACAAAGCAACAAGGAAAACGTCAACGACACTACCTATACAAGTCCACACTGTTCTCGCCGCACCTTGTGCCTTCCCAGCTCCACTCTCCGATATTGACGCCACATTCCTCGTTCGGACAATAAATCGTGCCAGTTGGTGCGTTTGCCGCGCTATCCAAGAACCAAGCCTGTGGTTCCACAAACCACGAGCGACAGTCACTCATAGTTTCCAGTGCTGCAGCTAATGCACGAGAGTCTGCGTCCACGATAGCACTTAACTGCCGCACAGAGCGACACGCAGCTGTATCGTCTCCAACCTTGACAAGGCCGCTATGCAGAATCTGACGTATACCTTGCTCCCAGAGCCGGGTGTTATCCTTCAAAAACAAAGCTTCGCTAGCCTCAGACACTGAGGCCCCCTGGTCAAGACGGTCTGCTGTAGAGATCATTGCTGACGCTTTCACTCTGGCGGTGGTGTCAATTTCGGTTCGCGAGCTAGATCGCTTTTCGATGGCATCTTTGAGATTGCGCTTTGCGGCTTTAATAGTTGCAATTGAGCGCCAAAGTACTTGAGCTCGTTGACTCGCAGTACTTGATCCGGACGATGCAGTTGGTGACGTGACTATATGGTGTTGGCCATCCATTGAAGGGATACCGTCGATACTAGCAGAGCGGGATGAAGATGAAGGAGATGAAGATCCACCATCGCTGCTTTCCTTGTCATACTTATTTTGCTGGGTCTGAATTTTTCCTTTGACTGTTTGCAATAGCTGGGACCGATGTTCCGGCGTCGATTTGGCACCACCAGTCGATAGCGGGCTACTCTTCACATTATCCTCGTTCATCTTTCCCGATTTGGTTGATATTCCACGAAGCACATTTGGGCTGTGAGGCCGTAATCGAAGCTTCGATAACAGGGGCTTCTTTGTTACGCTGCTCGTATTCACCTCCACCTGTAACGTAGGAGAGCTTTGGTCACCCTCACCTTTAACTGCATCGGCTTCAAATTTGACTTGGGCCTCAGTAATTACATCTTCAACAACACCTGCCGTCGACCCATCCTCACCCTCATTCACTGCTCGTTTCCCGTGGCGAGTATGCTGAATGACAGCACTGGCACAAAATAGTCCCGTACCACACTCTCGACAGCCAAACACAGTTGCCATCGAGCGCAATGCTGGGATGAACTCGGTCTTACTGGATGTGCTAGCACCGCTCTTTTTAGCCTGAACAGACGGCATCGACAGGCAAAACCCGCTTGGAACCTTTCCGCACAACATGTCTCTCTCGTCAAACACAAGTTGGAAAATTCCGCTCGGCATCGACGCGCTTCGGAAGCTTTTGCAAGAGCCGTGGCGCAGTTGCTTTTTCGTTTTGGCAGCCGTAGCCTCCACGAGTTGTCCTAACTTTCGTTGCTGACTCAGATCTCGCATTTTGGCCTCTAGAACAAGCTGGTTGGCTTTGAAAATATCCCCTCCCGTGACATCGAGACACCGCAACTGCTCTTCGAAGCCTGCATTTAGGCACATTACTGGTCGCAAGGCTTTGACCCGTGCTTGTGCTTCTGCAAATGTGAGCTTCTTCTTGATCATGAGGTACGCAACAATAACTGCTGGAGACCGTGAGCGTCCGCCTGAGCAGTGGACTAAAACCCCTCCAACTTTGAGTGCTCCATCGATAAACACGATAGCTATCGGTAAGATACTGAGCAGGTTCGAGTGCTCTTTGTCGCGGACACTGATACTCAGGTACGTGAAGTCATCTGGGAATGTCGTATAGTTGCCTGCGAGGTTTAATACGTGTGTGATACGCTTTTCCTTGAGTGTCTCGACATTGAAGCCTGCGTGTACCGATCCAATGAAAAGCCCCTCGCAGATCTCAGCCGGGACATTGTCTTGCACGACCGATGCCTGTAATCGCAATCCGAGAGGTCTCCCCATTCGACTTTTTCCACACAGCGTGCGCGATTGAGAATCTCTTTATTGCCAACTTGCGCTGCCTTTCCAGTCCAAGTTTGAGGAAACACCTCGACTCGAAAATAGCCCCACTAGAGTGCGTTGAAGTGCTGAAAGCACTGCTTCACCGTATTTTCTAAGCAAAATAAAGATGCTAACGGCCATCTTGGACCGGCTAGTCGGTCAATTTGTATCAGAAGTTTGTTTTTGCGTACCGGTAGTACTATATTTGAGCACCTCCACTAGCAAATTAGATGGCTCATGGTGATGTTCAGATAGGTGAGGTGGTCCACGATGCTCGTGCAGCCAAAGTAGCTGCAGTTGTTGGAGCATGAAGGATCCTCACCATTGTCCCGACTGCAATTCTGATACGTCGATGAAAACTGGTCGTAGTAGACCTGTTATCGGCAGCGAGCAAAACGTGGGCTCGTCAGCATCTTTCTAACCTAGCCAGCAAAGCGAAAGCTCGCTCCGAATGCGCACCTCTTGGGTTGTATGGTAAAAGCCGACGAACTGGGGCGGCAGGTGCGGCACGATATCTCGAAAGTGCGTCACGCGATACACCTCCATGCTTGAGTTCCGCAGCAGCGCACTGAACCGCTCATTTCCCACGCGCGGCTTGCCGAAAGTGTAGAGCATGTGGACTGGCTGCTTTGCAATGTACTTCATCTCAAACGCGCAGATGGCCGCCACCGCCCCACCTAACGAGTGCCCAGCGACTAGCACAGCCGAATGCGGGTACCGCCTACGTAGAGCTTCAACTCGCGCTGTGAGGTCCGTCGCTACCGACCGGTAGGCCCAGTAGAAACCCTCGTGCACGAGCACTCCTGGAAACTGCGTGTAGGCTCGCTTCTTGAAGAAGGTGAGGTTGTCGATCCAGTTGCGGATGTCCATGCTGCCGCGGAAGGCGATCACGACGGCGTCATATAGCTCCGAGAAGCCCACGAGGCCCTGAAAGTTGTCCTTGGCGTCCTGCACGATGTGCACGTCCTTGAGCGGCGGCACGAGCGCGCAGGGCCCGCAGCTCCAGTTGCGCACGTGGTGCTCCTGGCAGTACGAGACCGACGTCACGTGCGCCAGGTACAGCGCCGTGGTCTCGTTGTAGCGCCCGTTGGCGCCCACGCCTTGGTGCTCGTGGCGCTCGACTGGGAACTCGCCCACCCACTCGTCGCTCGCCTATGTTTTCCATTCAAAACGTTCAAGTTACAGCTTGGAGGCGGCCGCGACCAGCCCACAGAGCGCTAGACGCACCGCAACCAGCGCGGACGGCAGCAACAGCGACTCGGCTAAGCCATGCTCATGCTCGAGGGCGAAAGCAGTGGTGACGGCCTGCGTAAGCAGCAGCGCAGGAAGCAGCAGCAGCAGCAGCAGCAGCAGCCGCATCTTGCTTGCTGATGCGAATCTCGTGTTCTTTCGCGAGCGAGAATGAAGTGGTCCGAAGGTAACCCAAACTGAGCCTCCCAACACAGGTTAACTACGATTCTTTGCCGTCTGGAGAGTACTAGGAAGTTACTGCCTGAAGGCACATGTAAGCACTACGATTCCTACACCTCGATCGCCTGTGCTTGGCCCCTGAAGACGCAGCAGTGCTGCGTCAAGCAACTCCCCGTACTACCGGCTTCTCCTTTTTTGCTCTGAG
>JAASGX010000339.1:0-26009 GCA_023334415.1 Phytopythium chamaehyphon | reverse complement strand
CGCGAGCGAGCGCGTGCAGACGCCCACGCGGCCACCGGCGTCGGCGTTCGGCGGCTCGAGCGCTGGCGCTGGCGCGAGCCCCGTGGACGCGCCGGGCGCGACGCACGCGGTGCGCATCGGCGGCTACAACCTGCGCTACTCGTACTACTCCAAGCGCGGGTACTACCCCGAGTGTGCGTGGGCTGCTGCTGCTGCTGCTGCTGACGCCGCAGCCCTGCTGACGAGGCGACCGTGGACTTGACCGTGACCGTGACCGCAGCGCGCAAGAAGCCCAACCAGGACAGCTACTACTGTGAGACGCACTTCGCGGGAGACGACCAGAAGGCCTTCTTCGCAGTCTTCGACGGCCACGGACAGTTCGGAGACGTGTGCTCGCAGTTCTCGGCCGAGCAGCTCCCGGACTCGATCGTGCGCAACCTCGAGCAGAACGGCGGCGTGCTGCCGGCGCTCTCCCGCGCTCACGTCGAAACCAACGAGGCAGTACGTACCGCCGCGGCCGCTACGCCCTTGGAGCCTTGGAGCTGACCCGGCTCGCCACAGATGCACGAGGCATCCTTTGACGACTCGATGAGCGGCACGACGTCCATCTCGGTGCTCTTCTGCGGCGACGAGATCTACGTGTCCAATGTGGGCGACTCGCGCGCCATCATCGCGCAGGAGAACCTCAAGGCCTCGACCATCGCTGGCGAGGCGAACCTCGTAGCCAAGCCGCTGTCCATCGACCAGACCCCATTCCGCAAGGTCCGAGTCATGGTCGATTCTATCGATAACTTCTCTTTTTCTTGTTACTTAACGCTCGTGCACGATCGATAAACAGGACGAGCGCGAGCGCGTCAAAAAGTGCGGCGCTCGCATCTTGACTGTTGACCAGGTCGAGGGTCTCGAGCCAATCCACGAGAACTGGGGGCTGACGCTTGGCGAAGAGATTGACATGAACGGCGACCCACCTCGCATTTGGCACCCATACGGCCAGTACCCGGTAAGGTGATGTACCAGAGCTTTGTTTGAACTAAAATCGCTTACATTTCTGCGTGCGTGCGTGACGCCAAAAGGGCACTGCTTTTACCCGTAGTATTGGAGACCTAGTGTCCGAGGAACTCGGCGTGACGGCCGAGCCCGAGATTTTGTGCAAAGATCTCAAGCCGCATGACCGATTTATCGTGATTGCAAGTGACGGCGTTTTTGAGTTCCTAACAAGCCAAAACGTCGTCGACATCGTGAAGAAATTTGAAGATCCGTCGGAGGCGTGCCAGGCTCTCGTAGAAGAGGCGTACAACCGCTGGCTGCAGTTTGAAGTGCGCACCGACGACATCACCGCCATCTGTATTTTCTTGGATGGTGTGAATGGCGGCAACCATGATGTTCCCCGGGAGAGTATCTTCCTTGGACGCGAAGTGTTGGATCTGCAATCGATGCAGCGTCCTGTGCGCGGCTCCCAAAAGAGCGCGCGTCGGGACACGATAGTCGGAACTGACGCAATCCGACTTTCTCTCACTGATCAGATGTTTGACGGTGAGGAGTATGTACCGTCTACGAGCTCTGAAGGAGGCGAAGAACGGTCCGAGGAAGAAATTCAATGGATTAAGGAAAGCGTCCAGGAAAATTTTTTGTTTAACCATCTCAGTGAGGACAAGGTGCGAAGGGCTTCAAAGTACGTTGAGCTGAACTTGGTGGTGAACTGATTATTTTTAATAACACAGATTCGTGCCGTCATCTCTGTCCTGAACAAAATCGAGGTCAAGGCTGGCGATGTCGTCATTCGTCAGGGTACCCCCGGGGACACGTTTTATCTGGTTTGCACTATCAACTACAGCGAACCGGTCGCCATTTCAATCTCACGCTTTCCTTGTTTCTAATATCAGGTCGAAAACGGCGAGTTTGAAGTTCGTCAGCTTTCGGACGAACAGACTCTTTCCATCCAGTCGAGTGACAAGGATTTATCTCCAGAGGAGTACGGAGACATTGTCCACGTCTACAAGACTACTCAGCAGCTGCACCCGACCTTCGGCGAGCTTGCGCTCATTTACTCAAAGCCTCGCGCGGCCACAGTGATTGCCAAGGTTGATGGGTCACTGTGGTCACTTGATCGCCTAGCATTCCGCTCGATCCTCATGCGAGGGCGACCATTGCGCGATGTTGTCAACCGTCTTCGGCAGATCAGCATGCTGCGCCCTTTGACTGTGGCACAGACTAATCTAGTTGCGGAGGAGATGAAGTCCATCACCTTTGCAGCTGACCAAGTAATTTTACACGAGGGTATGGCTGAACCGGGATTCTTCCTTATCATCAGTGGTCGAATCGAGGCCACCGCAAAGTCGGAGACGGTTCCTCCGCTCGAGCTCAAGACATTTGACTACTTTGGCGAGATTTCGCTTGTTCGTCGTCGATCAATCAGGTTAGTTTCATGAAGGAGTTTTAGCTGAGCAACTCCTACTCAAACCGAACTCTGTTCATGCGTTAGTCAACGCACCCTGCGAGCAAGCGAGAAGACAGAATGTCTCTTCATCAAGAGAGACACCTTAGAGCAAGCAGTGGGGAAGTTGTCTGCTGTTATGGAAAAGGACAAGATCCGGCGAACTCGCAAGGATCGCATCGCAGACGCTCGTAAGCGTGCCTCGGTATGCAGATGTCTGGCTTGAAATATTGGATAGTGGTGATCTCTGACAGGAAATGATTGTGTAACTAGGCGAAGGCGCTTGTTCTCTTCGATAACGAACATCAGACGGCAAAGCTCCCAAAAACGGTGAGCCAGATCGAGATCATTGGTGACGTATTCTACGACCCCATCAACACAATTCGCCTCGTCAAAGTCAAAGGGTCCTCACCTGCGGCCTACATGACGCTTCGGTCCGTCAGCAAGCAGGCCGTCTATGATGCCAGCATGCAAAAGCACGTTTGCGGCGAGCGCGATATTTACGTCGCCCTGTACGAGAAGAACGCCCTCGTGCCAAACGTATATGGCATGAACACTAACGACACAGACATCCACCTACTCTATGACTCCCCAATCGTGGGTAATCTGGAGGAGTTCCTCAATGGCGAGGCTCACGGCGAATCCTTCGTCCGCTACTACGCTGCCCAGGTCGTGATGGCGCTGGAGTTCCTCCACTCGGTATGATTAACGGTATATCCATGACTGCATCAGTGACACTTCTAACTGTTGTAAACGTCCATAGGAGGGAATTGTGTCGCGAACAGTCGACCCTACCAACCTGATGGTGGACCGCAGCGGCAACATCCGAATGTTGAACCTCAGGTAGGATATAGCTGTTGTGGTTCTGCGAAGAAGCCCTCGCACTCACGCAAATTGAGTCAGATTGTCAAAGTACGTTGGTCGCGGACGAACGTACACAGTTTGCGGGACCCCGGAGTACCTTTCACCAGAACAAATCCAGGGCGAAGGTACAACTTGAAACAGTCGCCTAGTTGCTATCACTGTTCTTACAAATGTTCCAAACACAGGCCACAACATCGCTGCCGATTACTGGGCACTAGGTGTGCTCATGTACGAACTTCTGTGCGGTGTCACTCCCTTCTCTCAAGATAAGAAGGGAGACATCGAGATTCTCAACTTCATCGCGTCATTCAATCCTGTACGTGCACCTCGCATCTTCATTATGAGGTAGGCGCGCTCTAACCAGTAGCCCGACGCCAATTGCACAGGAGCAACTGACTTGGCCAGAAAGTGCAAGTCCTGAAGTCAAGGATCTTATCTCGCAGTTGCTGTGTCCTGAGTATCCTCGCCGTCTGGGCTTCTCGGTCTCGGGTTCCCGTGCTAGCCATGCGCAGAGCGGTTGCGAAGCAATCAAGAAACATCCGTTCTTCGCCGGCACTTCATGGGAGGCCACCAAAATCGGCTCCTTTGCGGTACGTGTGCCCTATTTGAACCAACTACCACTCCTGAAGCTGAGTTGAATGCTGATTTCGCGCAGGCTCCTCTGGAAGTCGAGGCCTCGGCTCGCTTCAAAGAAATTGTGGCGAGTGAAAGTCATCAGGAGCTCAACATCGGCACCAAGTACTCAGGTGATTTCGAGTGGCTCTCGGGATTCTAGATTACCTTTGATCAGCCGATTTTCTGCGTTACTTTTTTTTTCCATTCTACAAGAAATAAACATCTGGTTGGCGTGGGTGATCCACCCGGAAAGCCCAACGATATTCATCACCACAAAAGATTCAATTGGGTCGGACGAAGTGCTTTCCGGAGACTACCTTACTGTGACGATCCCAATCAGGAGCTAACTTACGCTACCGCCGCGTACAAAATGGCGGCCGCTAGTAGCGGCGCAAGGCCGTATACAAGCTGCTGGTACAAAGCAAGCTTGGCGTGTACTGCCGTGACTGCCTGACTTGAAGTCTCCTTGACCTGCGCCACCTCACGAGCCACCGACTTGCGCGCCTTCTCTTCGGCCGCAGCAGCCTGCTCACGGACTGCCTCCAGCTCTCGCCGAAGTGCAGCGATCTCATTGCTAAGCTTGCTCGTTTTCTTTTCGCGATCCTTCAGGCTGTCAGCAAGTTTCTTCTTTTCAGCAATTGCTGTAACTACCTCAGCGCGGGCTTTGTTTGCCTGCTTACGAGCGCTATCAGCCTCGGCGGCCTTCTCGTTCATCTGCATCGTCGCAGTCTGAGCCGAGTTCTTCCACTTCAGTTGGTGGTTGCGTGCTTCCTTGAGTTCCTCGTTCGCTTCGAGGAGAGACGCGCGTGCCTTCTTGAGGAGATCTTCTTGTCCCGCAGCCGAGCTTCGGGCCAGGAGAAGTTGGGTCTCCATCTCAGTGTGCTCCACAGAAAGAGCCTGGTTCTTGGTCACCGCAGCATTAAGCCCCGCATTGGCCTCATCCAGTTGAGCACGAAGAGCAACTACAAGAGCGCGAGCTTCAGCTGCAGCCTCATCGTTGACCGACGAGCTCTTCTTTTTAAGCGCATCGATCTCAGCCTGGAGCTCGGGAATGCGTGCAGCTGTCTCCTTCTTGTCTGTCTGAGCTTGTTTGAGAGATGACTAGCAAACGACAAAGAAACTTAATCTCGTTACCCTCAACTTCAATCACGACACAATTGTTGCTTACCTCAGCAGCACCAAGCTTCTTGGTTGCGGCGTCCAGTTCTACCTGCTTGTCGATGCCCGCCTTCTCTAAGCCAGCCACGAGCGCAATAAGCTTGGTCACCTCTGCACTGCCCTCGGCGCGAATAGAGTTCCGCTCTGTCTCAAGTTTCTTCTGCTCAGAAATTGCAGTCTCCAGCTTGGAAGTAAGAGATGCGATTTCCTCTTGCAGTTGCTTAATAGTCGAAGCAGCATCAGTGAACTTGGAATGCGCAACCGAATACTTCTCCTTTAGCTCGCTGTGGGCCGTTTTCAACGACTCAAGCTCCTCACGCAGCCCAAGGGTCTCAGCGGCAGTCGCCTCGACGTTCTGTTTTGCCGCAGCAAGCTCCGCATTCACCTGCTCGGCTCGCTCATCTAGGGCCTTGCGCTGAACGGCGACATCTTCCACCTGCTGGCGCCACGTACGGTTCTCGGCTTCCAACTCGGTGTTTTTCTCCGTCAGCTTGTTGTTAGCGATCTGCAGTTAGGCAGAACAACATTTAGTAAGCGACGGCACGGAACAGTAAATCACCCAAACACTTGCGAACCTGGAACTCGTCGATCGACTTCCATAGCTTGCCCAGATGCGTCTCCTTCGCATCCTTTTCCTCCTCAAACTCTTGGATTGTGCGTTGCAGCTTTGATACTTCGTCACGCAGCTTGCCGTCAGATGCCGTAGACGAGTCTAGCATGCTCAGAAGCTCGTTGTTTTTCACCTGAAGCTCAGCCAAAGACTTCTCGAGCTCGTTGTGCGCTTTGCGAAGATCGACATCAGACAAGCGTAGCTTCTCATTGGCTGCCAATAGTTCAGCAGTCGACGCCTTCTCCTGGGCAAGAGCATCTTCGAGTGCAGTGACAGCAGCCGCGACTGCCTGCTCAGTAGCAATAGAGTCAGCAGCAGTTGCCGTTGCCGACGTGTCCATAGCGGTCTCCGTAGTGATTGTCGTGATCACTGTTGCCTCCTTAGCAGCGACCTCGTTTTTCTTTGACGACTTGGTCTTCTTGGTCTCTTTATTGCTGGCCTGCACCTTGACCGTGACGGTCTCGACAGCAGCGGACTTGTGGCTCTCAAGGTACTCGGTCGCGCGCTTTGTCCGCTCCAGCCGCACCACCTGGTCTTCGATCTCGTCCAGCTTCGTGTCCGCGACCGCGGCCCAGATTTCAGCGCGCTCAGCGCCCTCCGCGACGGCTGCTGCGAGGCTCTCGGCGGAGTATACGTGCGCGTCCTTCTTGGGGGACTGCGACTTCCTCTTCTTCTTCTTGCTGGGCTTCTTGGGCGAAGCGGCGTTCACCGCGGCGCCGTCGTTTTCGTCGCTGGCGCGCTCGTCCTGCAGGTCCGCGGGCGTCTCCGCCCAGCCCAGGAGCTGCTTCTTGAGCTCCAGCACGCTCTGCAGCTCGCGCTTGACGTCGTCGAGCGTCACGCCACCGCACTGGCTCTTGAGCTGCTCCTGCAGATCGCGCACGTGCGCCGAGCGCGCCTCGATCTCGCTCTCCAGCTGCGCGCGCGTCTCGAAGGCCATGGCTGCGAGGAGTTGACTCGGGGGACTGGAGCCTGCGAGCGGACGATCCATCCGACGAGCGGACGGGCGAGCGGACGAGCGCGTTAGTCAAGTGGCAGGATCCGAGCGCCGCTAGCGGCGGCGGCGACGTACTTGGGCGCGAGGTGTCGATCGGAAAATGCATGGCGACGACGCAAGGCAACGGTATGGACGGGATCCGAGCGGCGATTGGGTGAAAACGCAGGCGCGCTCAGCCAATCGCTGGACGGCGGGAAGTTGCCTTTTTGTTTGCGGCACACCCCGTTGAAGACGAGCTCTCCTCGATGGATCACCTTTTGTAGCAGCTCGCCAGCGGCAGGCCTCGGTGGCGGCGCTGGCAGCAGCAGATCCCTCGGGTCTGCTGCCTGTTGCGCGCTATAAAGCGAGCGAACTGCGGTTCTCTACGCGGCTCTGAGGCATCGGAGGCTAAATCTGAAGCGGCGCGGCCTGCTCGGTCGGATTCCGCCGCCCGCTCAGCCCCCGACTGCCCTCACCGCTGGGCGCAGACTCGGCGCCATGGCGTTCCAGGCGCGGCACCGCTGGATCATCCAGCGGCTGCAGATGGGGCTGGGCTTCCAGGACGAGGCGCAGGTCGAGGAGCTGCTCAAGACCAACCGCATCATGGACAAGCTCGCGCATTTCTTCCGCGCCGACGGCCCGTCAACCGTCTTCTTCTACTTCCAGGCCCGCGCCGACGCCGACTCCCCGGTCTCTCCAGCCGCTGCAGCAGGGCCCGACAGGAAGGAGCTCTTCATAGTGGACGGACTCGACTACGCGTTCCGTGGCCGCGCGCTCTTCTTCGCCAAGGTCCCGCCCAACGATTCTCTTCACGACGGCGATGGCGAACCCGCCATGTCATCTACTGCCACCAGTGAAGACGCAGGCCCAGAGACGGATGCGCAGCGAGCAACGACGCCCACAGCGTACGCAAACGGAGGAGAGGTTGACCCTGCCGTCGCGAACGACCACCGACTAACCTTCGGCGTGCTCGACTCGTCGGCGCTACTGTCGCTCGAAACGACGCTGTCCCAGCTGTACGCTCCACTGCTTCTTACAGCTGAACGAGACGACAATCCAAACAGCGAGTGGGGGCAAGCCGACACAGATGGACGCACAGAGTTCCTGCACGGACTCAAGCTCTTCGTTACGGACGTGCAAGAGAACCTCAAGGCCATGAGCACGGGACTCGACCTACGAAAACCGGACAAGCGCTACGATCCGTCCGACACGCGCAGTCTCTCTCGACTGTCAACCGATGATAGTGCCGTCGTGCACTTCTCGGAGCTTATGCGTGAGTGGTGCAAGCAGACCGAGGCGTACTTGGAAGACAACGACCAAACGCGATGGGAATCCCACGAGTCTGGGCCAGACACTGAGTTGGAGTACTGGAAGCGCAGACTACAGAGGCTAATGGGGATCACCGAGCAGCTCAAAACGAAGGAGTGCAAAATGGTCACGGGAGTGCTAAATGTCGTGTCGAAGCTGCAACAAGGAGACAGCCTATCTAGCGCAGATCGACTGGGAGTCACCACGCTCCTACGGCAGTGGAAGCAAATCGACACCAACATAACAGAGGCGTCCAATGAAGCTAAGGACAACGTCAAATACCTAGCGACGCTCGAGAGGTTCATTGAACCGCTGTTCAGTGGCACACCTGCATCTGTGATTGACGCCCTCCCAGCACTAATGAACGCTGTCAAGATGGTTCACACCATCGCGCGCTACTACAACACAACTGAACGTATGACCAAGCTGTTTATGAAGATCACGAATCAGATGATCACGCTGTGTAAGCACAGCATCGTACCGAAGGATGCCCCTGCAGAGTCTATTTGGGCACAAGACCCTGAGGAACTTCTGCAGGCGCTAGAGGCCTGCCTCAAGTTGAATGAAGCTTACCAAGAGCAATATCGACTTACCAAGGATAAGTTGTTAACAATGCCCAAGGGAAAACAATTTGATTTCAGCGAGACCCAGATCTTCGGCAAGTTTGATTTGTTCTGTCGTCGTGTGGTCAAACTAATCGACATGTTCAGCACAATCCACCAGTTTCGAGCGCTTTCGCAGCATGCGCTTGAAGGAATGGATACGCTGCTTGCGTCCTTCAACACAATAATCAGCGAATTCCGCGCTAGCAACAAACACGACCTTCTTGATTATCACAATAACAAGTTTGATCGAGACTATGTAGAGTTCAACATTCAGATCGCTGACCTCGAGGCATCACTACAACAGTTTATCAATGTAAGTTTTGACAGCATCACGAGTATCGAGCAGTCTCTGCTGCTTCTCAAACAGTTTCAATCGATTTTGCAGAGAGAGTCGCTACGCAGTGACCTTGATTCTAAGTTTACTGTCATTTTTCACAACTACGGACTTGACCTTACAAATGTTCAGGACCTGTACGAGAAATGTCGCCACGATCCACCAGTTGCACGCAACCTCCCACCTGTAGCTGGCAACATTCTTTGGTCTCGGCACTTGTTGCGCCGCATCGAAGAACCTATGCGGAAGTTTGAGAGCAACCCCACCGTGCTCTCGACAAAAGACTCAAAAAAAATAATCAAGACATACAACAAAGTTGCTCGCACACTTGTCGCGTTTGAGTATTTGTGGTACGAAGCCTGGTGTAGATCGGTTGAGACTGCTAAGGCCGGGCTCCACGCGACACTCATCATTCGGCACCCGGAAACAGGTAAACTCTACGTAAACTTCGATAAAGCCATCCTGCAGCTCATTCGTGAAGCACGATGTCTGGATCGGATGGGGATCGAGGTACCAGAAAACGCACGTATTGTCATGTTGCAGGAAGATAAGTTTAAGATGTATTATAATGACCTTACGTACACTCTTAAAGAGTACGACCGAGTGCTGGGTAAAATTATCCCCGTTGCTGAAAAATTGCTTGTACCCCACCTTGAAGACCTACAGCATCGTTTGCGGCCCGGACTTGTGACTCTTACGTGGACCAGCATGAACATCGACGCGTACACAACCCAAGTTCATGCAGGTCTACAGCGCCTGGAAGAACTCATCAATAATGTGCTTGACGCGATTGAAAACCGGATTGAGAAAAATCTCAAGGTTGTTGCGCGGGCTTCGTTGGTAAACCTTCCGACAGATCAATCGTTTGCGTTGGACGACTTTGTGCGGCTCCAAGAGAAACACGTAGCGAGTGTTACGATGCTATTAGGCGCAAAGAACATTGAAATTGAGAACGCAGTCGAGGACGTGCTTCGTTTGCTATGTGATTACACGATTGATGGAATGGGAACCGCAATTCCAGCTACCGCTGCGCCTGGATCATCGAGTTCCTCACCGACTATCCAGCAACAGCAACAGCAGCAGCAACAACCACGACGAACCGTGGCGTGCGATTTCGATGCAATGAACACTTTCAGGGGATACTATCGCCATTTGTTCTACCGCGCGCTAGTAAACTCGACCAAGACGTCTCTTGACGCGATCAAGAAACGGGTGTGCTCCAAGGCTGGCACCGGTTTCCTCTTTCTGGAGCGCCCATTCTTTGAGGTTGATGTCCAACTTTCAGTCCCATCAGTTCGGCTAAGTCCATCGCTTGACGATATCCAACGCGCAATCAACCGTTCAGCCGTAGCGGTACTTAAGTGCTCGAAGAGTCTTTATGAGTGGGGACAACAGAATGTCTTCCCCGAGTCTGCGCGTACCTCGCTATTTGAAAAACTTGGATGTGATACAGAAATTATAAAAGTGGCCATCCTGCTGACAGGGGCGCTCCACGGCACCAAGAATCACGTGCATGAGTATTTAGGAACCTTTAAAAAGTATGATTGGCTATGGAAAGAGGATATGGAGTTCCGGTACAGCCAGTTCATGAAACGTAATCCACTTATTCAAGATTTTGAGCATGAGCTACGGCACTTCATGGCGGTGGAGGCCGAGATCCTACACCTTGCTCCAGTACACAATATTGCGGTTCTATCGCTCAATACGAAGAATCTCAAGCTACAACTTCGTAACGAATGCCGCCAGTGGAAGGTTCAGTACTCCGATCGCGTGCATAGTCAGGCACGATCCGCACTTGCTGCACTAACCGAGTATATACGTGTGACGACACTCAAGCTCAATGCTCCAGTGGAGTCTCTTGATGCATTGCGATTTGTTATGGGTGTACTTCGAGAGGTTCGTGAGCGTGAATCAGCAATCGAAATGGAGATCGCTCCAATTTTGGACATGTACGATATGCTGGAGCATTTTCTACCAGGAGGATATATGGACAAAGACGAAATGGACCAGAAGAGTGTGGTTCGCTCGTCTTGGAGACGCCTCGTTGACTATGCCGAAGAAGTGACTGATAATCTCTCGGAAGTACAGGGCACATTCAAAAAGCAACTGATCAAAGATGTTCGTGAATTCCAGGCAGATGTTGGGCAGTTCCGAGCTGACTACTGCTCAAACGGGCCAATGGTGTCTGGTATCGCTCCAGCTGAGGCAGTCGCGCGCCTAAAGCGATTCAAAGACCTTCTCGTCACGCGTGAGCGGAAGCTAGAAGTTTACAGCGCGGGTGAAGAGTTATTTGGAATGCGTCCCACCGAATATCCTGAACTCATTCGAACCAAAAAAGAGTTGGCGCTACTGGATCAACTGTACGGTCTCTATATGGATGTTGCGATCGCGCTGACAGAGTTCCAGGCACTACCTTGGTCGCAGGTCAGCGTCAGTGTCCAGAAAATGAGCGACGCATTCGCTGCATTTGATGCTCGCTGCAAAAAATTGCCGAAAAAACTGAGTGAATGGGAAGCATACCACATTCTTCGAAAAGACATCAGCGACTTTGTTGATGTATTACCACTTGTGCGGGAGCTTAGTCGAGAAGCGATCAAGTCACGACACTGGGACGAACTCGTTCGAATTTGCAGTACCAGCAGCTCGAACACACCGTGCTCACTGTCCTCTTATGATAGCGATACATTTGCATTCGCTGATGTGCTAAACGCGCGGCTACTGACTTTCAAAGATGATGTCGAATATGTTTGTGAGAGTGCACAGAAGCAACTTCAGATCGAGACCAAGATTCGCGATATCAAAGAGCGATGGGCGGGAACTGCGTTTGAATTTGGTGAGTGGCGAGCCCGAGGTGTTCCAGTGCTCAAGGGTTATGGACAGATTATCGAAGACCTCGAAGAGAGTCAGCTACAGCTTCAAGCCATGCTCAGTATGCGTCATGTAGTTTTTTTCAAGGACAGTGTACAGAGCAAGCTGGCACAGCTCTCAGAGACTGCAGACGTACTGGAACGTTGGGTCAAAGTGCAGACACTTTGGATGTCCCTAGAATCAGTGTTTACTGGAGGTGACATCGCAAAACAGATGCCGCTTGAGGCCAAGAAGTTTGCCAAGATTGACAAAGATTGGCAGAAAGTCATGACGCGCGCCTCCGAGCTTGGCCTTGTCGTTGCATGCTGCGCGAACGAACTCCTGCGGAGCACATTGCCGATGCTTTTTAGCGAGCTTGAAAAGTGTCAAAAGTCACTCGAGGGATATTTAGAGCAAAAGCGGCGCAAATTCCCTCGATTCTACTTTGTTTCAAACCCATTGCTGCTGCTTATTCTCTCTCGTGGATGCTCCGATCCGATGGCAGTCCAGCAGTATTATGAAAAGATATTTGATAGTGTGGATGAAGTTGTACATGACTCGACTGACAAGCGTCGCATTATCCAGATAAAATCGAGGATTGGAGGCGGATCTTCAGGTGGCAAAGACATAGATGAGACCATCCCACTAACGACAGGAGTTGTAGCCGACGGAAACATTGAGGATTGGCTACGAGCTTTAGAGAGAGAGATGCGAGCCACACTGAAGGGGATATGTCGACAAGCAGCAGCTGAAAGCTGCACAGGTATGAATTCGGTTCGCGACTTTGTATCACGTTTTTGTGCGCAGTTTGCATTGCTTGGTATCCAGTTGAGCTGGACAGTCGAGTGTCAAGAAGCACTACAGAGATGTCGGACAACAAAGGGTGTGATGTCTCAAACATCAAAGCGGCATGGCACGATGCTGTCAGAGCTGTCTTCCTGGTGCTTGACCGATCTCGGGTCGAAGCTTGCACGGACTAAAGTCGAAACATTGATTACCATACAAGTCCACCAGCGTGATGTGTTCTTAGAGCTCTGTCGGCTGTACAAGGAGAAAAAACTGGTCGATGCCAATGATTTTGAATGGCTTAAGCAGGCGCGGTTTTATTGGCGACCGGCAAACAGCGCAAATGGTGCTCATGACCTCGTCGGCCCGGATGCTTGCATCATCTCGATTTGCGACATTGATTTCAAGTATGCTTTTGAGTACCTCGGCTGCAAGGAGCGACTTGTAATCACTCCGCTTACCGATCGAGCCTATATTACGTTGTCACAAGCATTAGGAATGCATCTTGGTGGAGCGCCCGCTGGACCAGCCGGAACTGGCAAGACTGAGACAGTCAAAGATCTAGGGCGCAGTCTTGGCGTGTTTGTGATTGTTACCAACTGCACGGACCAGCAACGATTCTCGGATATGGCGAAGATCTTCAAAGGGTTGTGTCAAGGTGGTCTGTGGGGCTGTTTTGACGAGTTTAATCGCATCGAGCTGCCTGTACTTTCTGTTGTGGCCCAACAAGTCCTTGCAATCACAAATGCTCGGCGACTCGCGACTCCAAATTTCGCTTTCCCAGGGGACCCCGCTCCAATTGCACTTCATCCAGATGTTGGGTACTTCATCACTATGAATCCAGGATACCAAGGTCGTCAAGAGCTACCGGAGAACCTCAAAGCCCTCTTCCGCGGAGTGTCAATGATGGTGCCGGACCGAGAGATTATCATCAAAGTAAGGCTCTGTGCGGTTGGGTACGACTCGTTCGCGGAGCTTGCACGAAAATTCAAGACATTATACGGGGTTTGCGAGGAGCAGCTTTCAAAGCAGAGACATTATGATTTCGGCCTTCGTAACATTTTATCTGTTCTTAGAACTGCTGGTGCCACCAAGCGATCTAATCTACTCGCAAACGAGGAAGTGCTGCTTATGGCGACGCTGAGAGATATGAACTTATCAAAACTCGTGGCACCAGACATTCCAATCTTCTTATCGATGCTTCGTGACATTTTTCCTGGTGTAGTTGACTCGAATGGATCGGGGAATAAGCATGGCGACATGAAGCGAGTAATAAGTGATACACTGAGTAAAAACAACCGAATTGGCTGTCCATCTTGGACGTCCAAAGTGCTTCAGCTTCTGGAGACATTACTTGTTCGTCATGGGATCATGCTTGTCGGTCCTGCTGGATCCGGTAAGTCGGAGATCTGCCGAACACTTCAGGCTTCGCTAAGTGCGCACACAAAGACTCCACATCGGCAAGTAAGAATGAATCCAAAGGCGATCCGAGCCGAAGAAATGTTCGGTGAGACTGATAAGCTATCTGGTGAGTGGGTTGACGGTGTATTTGCAGCAATGTGGGCAAAGTTCAACGATCGATCGCGTAAAGATGTGGCGTGGATTGTTTGTGATGGACCTGTCGATGCAGTCTGGATTGAGAATTTGAATACAGTGCTAGACGACAACAAGATCTTGACACTCGCGAATGGTGATCGATTCCCTATGACAGAAAATTGCAAGCTGCTGTTTGAAGTTGAGGATCTACGTAATGCGTCGCCTGCGACGGTATCTCGCGCTGGTATTATTTATGTCAGCGACTCAGATCTTGACTGGGAGCCGGTCATACAAGGGTGGTTACTCGGGCGACCTGATACACAGCGCGAAGCACTTGGCAGGTATGTTCAAGTACTTATTGGATCATGTAGCACGACGGGTAGCTCCAGTCCTCGAGAGAGCGGAGTTGGAGGTGACAATGTCGGCCACCTATTTGAGTTCCTTGCACATCATTGCCGGCCGGTTGTGTTCACTCCGCGTGTCGCCCTCGTTCAGTCGTGTCTTAATCTTCTTCAGAGTTTACTGACATGCTGTGAGCTAAGCGAAGCCGTTGCTGACTTAGAACTAGAGCTTGCACGTCTGTTTGTCTTCTCAGTTGCTTGGGCGATCGGTGGCGTGCTTGATTTGGAAGATCGAAAGAAACTTCATGAGTACCTGAACACAAAGGCATCAGAAGCATTATCATTAGCATCCACTGGAGCTGGCGGTAGCACTACGTTAGGAGCGTGGCTCCCAAACCCTGATGTAAACTCGGCACATCATGGCTCTACTATCTTTGACCACTTTTTGCATCACTCGACACTTGAGTGGGAGAAATGGTCTCTCGATGCAACTCACAACCATGGAAACGATGGACAGGCATCACTCATGAATTTAGCACAAGCAATGGTGAAGGGTGAAAACGTCAACATGGCCCATATTGTAGTTCCGACAATTGATACTAAGCGTGCGCTATACTTGATGGAGCAATTACACACGAATCGGCACCCTGTTCTTCTCGTAGGAGAGACCGGAACAGGGAAATCAACTGTCGCGCACCTTTTTCTCGCTTCTTCCCATAGTGGAAACAGTGATGAAGTTGTGAGCAAAACGATCATATTCTCGGGATCTGGTAGTCCTGGCGGATTACAAGCGACTATCGAAGGCGAACTTGACAAGCGTGGAGGCAAAACATTTGGTCCCGCGAATGGCAAGAAACTCACATTTTTCCTAGATGATCTGGCTTTGCCTGCGCGAAATATTTGGGGTGATCAGCCTACCCTTGAGGTAGCAAGGCAAATCATTGAGACTGGCACGCTATGCTTTCTAGATAAAGATAAGCGCGGCGACCTTAAATCTCTCGAAGATTTGCGATTCATTGCAGCAATGCGTCACGTTCCTAGAGGGAGTGGCTCAAGTGAGAAAGCTCCAGGGTCTAGTAGCAAGCCGAGTAGAATGCTGGATATCCCAAACCGTCTCAAGCGGCATTTCATGGTGCTCAATATCTTACCACCATCGCCGGATGCTGTTGAGACCATTTACGGCCAGCTTGTGCGGTGGCGGTTTGCAGAGTTGTTTGAATCAGTGCCGATAACTACTACCGGGCCAAGTGTAGCAGGCGCGGCGCCTCAAACGACTGTGATGCCACGAAAAGCAGTTGCAGACGTTGCAGGTAAACTTGCGGTCGCATCTGTGCAATTGTGGGACTGGATGCGACATTCAATACTTCCAACTCCGCAAAAGTTTCATTACGTGTTCAACATGCGAGAATTGAGTAGGTGCTTTCAAGGTATATTGCGCGTCCCAGTCGATAGCCTTACGTCTGAACGCGCATTAGTTAGGTTATGGAAACACGAATGCGAACGTGTGTTTGCAGACCGCCTCGTGTCACTCGACGACAAGCGACGCTTCCAAGAAGAGCTAGCATTGGTGTCCGATACGACTCTATTCAAGCCACCACCCCCCGTAAAGGAAAAAGGGGGAGGGACGACAGATCATCATCACGTGCATCATGCTGATGCGAACAATTCGAATCCAACGGTTTTATTTGTCGACTTTCTTCGTGACGCAGAGGTTGACGAGTATGGAGAGGTTGTTAATGAGGCACCACGCTACTATGAACCCGCGCCAAGTGTTGCAGAGCTACGCTCTCGGGTCGAGCACCTACTTGGCCAACATCAGCGTATAGCCAAGGAAGGCGGATCAAGTCCTAATGCAACTAGTGGGCCAAGTTTGTCGGGCTCAACGGGACGATCGTCAGCTACTCCATCCTTAATTTTGTTTGATGAAGCTCTTTCGCATCTTGTGCGCATAGCTCGCGTGCTGGGTATGCCACAAAGCAACATGATGCTGGTGGGTGTGGGTGGATCAGGAAAACAGTCACTTGCCAGACTAGCCAGTATGCTGGAAGGCCATCAACTGTTTCAAATTGCAGCTACAAAAGGATACAATATTTCAGCGTTTCTTGATGATTTGCGCTCACTTTTTAAAACTGCGGGGCAAGTTGGCCGGGGTGTCACTTTCCTACTAACAGAGGCTGAGATAAAGGACGATAGCTTTTTAGAGCATATTAATTCGCTCTTAGCCGGAAATGGCGAGCTTCCAGGGCTATTTCCGCGCGACGAACTTGCTGCAATGGTCGGTGAACTACGTAGTTCAATTGCCAAAGACAAAACAAGTGGATTAAATATCGGTGGAAGTAGCGACCATTCACTAGAGCATCTCGTTCGCTATTTTTTCGACCGTGCTCGCGCAAACTTGCATGTTGTTCTATGCCTATCTCCCGTCAGTGCTCGCTTCGCGCCATTGTGCCGTGAATATCCTCATCTTGTTGGAGGTTGCACCATTGATTGGTTTTTGCCGTGGCCCGAAGACGCATTGTTTGCAGTGAGTCGTGCGTATTTGAGCGATTTGCCGCTAGTAACAGTCGGGACCATGACAACTGCAGATCCAGTAAAGGAAGCCATTATGGCTCAAATGGCACGGATCCACCTCAGTGTTGAAACACTGAGTGATGAATATTTCACACAGATGAGGCGAAAAGTGTTCCAAACACCACGGTCGTTCCTTAGTTTTTTGTCCACGTATCGCGCGCTCTACAGTGACAAACTGCAAGAGATTGCTCGGAGCGAAAGCTCTATTAACATCGGCCTTCAAAAACTAACCCAAGGGGCTCAGGATGTCGAACGTATGAAGATTGTACTAAAAGATGAGGAAACCAAGCTCGCAACTGCCGAAGCTGCTGCCACAAAGATGCTCGAGAACCTTCAGATCAAGTCACTTGAAGCGAAGAAAGAAAGTGACCTTGTTGAGCACATTAAAGAGCAGTGTCTAGAAGAGGCAAACGAGATAGGAAAAGAAAAAAGCGCAGCGGAGGAGGATCTTGCACGAGCACAACCTTTTTTGGATGAAGCAGAGCGGGCTGTCAGTAGCATCAAGCCAAACGACCTCAATGAGCTAAAAAAACTCGCAAAGCCTGGGGATATCATAAAGCTCATTTTTGACTGCGTAGCAATACTTCAAATGGCACCAATGCTCAAGGTCGAGCGCGCTCAGATCACATTGAGCGTCGTTGGCGCGGCAGGCTCGAAAGACAAGCGGTCACAAGTCACGCACGATTTTATCTTAGATTCGTTCCAAGTTGTCAAGTCTGGCATGCTTGCTGACACACGCTTCTTACAGAATGTTTTCCACTTCTCCAAGTACGAAAAAGATAATATCAACGACGAAACTGTTGAGCTCATGCAGCCGTACCTCGAACTTGAAGGGTTTTCAGCTCCGGCAGCTCGAAATGCCTCTCGAGCGGCTGAAGGTCTCTTTTGTTGGGTGCAAGCTATGACAAGATACCACGAAGCGTCTAAAGTAGTTAAGCCCAAACTCGAGGCGCTCCGGATCGCCGAGGGAAAATTTGAAGCTGCCCAAGCCAGCCTTGCAGCGTCGGAGCAAAAGCTTGCGCAGTGCCAAGGAGTGCTCACACGCCTCCAAGATGCTTTTCAGGCGCAAATGGAGGATAAAGCGAGAGTAGAAGCATATGCAGCAGCAACTCGCAAAAAAATGGAGCAAGCTACGGCTTTGATCGGTGGACTAGCAGGCGAAAGATCTCGGTGGACAGATGACTCAAATCGGTTCGTGGAGCGAAAGATCCACCTGGTGGGTGATTGCGCGGTGGCTGCTGCATTTTTGTGCTACGCTGGAGCGTTCAATCGCGATTTCCGTGCCAAATTAGTCCAGCAGCGGGTCCCACAGGAGCTCACTAAGCGAAGCATACCTCTTTCACCTACGTTTGCTTTAGAATCTTTCCTCGTTGATGTGGCTACTCTTAGTGACTGGAGTCTTCAAGGTCTGCCGACAGATCCACTATCAATCCAGAATGGAATTCTAGTAACGAGGGCCACAGGAACGACTATGGTTAGTGGTGGCAGCATTAGCATATCTAGCACTACTTGTGCTTCTAATCCGCCAGGTGAAAGCAGCAGCAGTACGGCATCGCTGACGCCCTCAACAGCTGCATCTCCAGCGCTGGTTCCCACTCAATTATCCGCATCCGCTCAAACGCCTACCCGATACCCATTGTTGATTGACCCTCAAGGTCAAGCTGTAGCTTGGGTCATGCGTCGGGAAGCCGAAAGACTGCCCACTTTCGGCGTTGTGCCTGCAACGTCACCAAAACTTCGCGAACAGGTCGAGTTTTGTGTCAGCGAGGGCCGTGCATTGATTATTGATGGAGTCGATGGTGCGACTGGAAACCAATCCAGTGGGGACGGAATTGACCCCCTCGTCCACAGTTTGTTAGATCGCGATGTAGTAGTACGAGCTAAAACAGCATATATCCGTGTTCTAGACCGCCTCGTGGAGCTGCACGAAGATTTTCGGCTATACTTGGTCACGCGGCTATCGGCACCTGTATTTTCCCCAGAGCTTCAAGCCCGAGCGGTTGTCGTTGACTTCACTGTTACACAGCATGGACTTGAAGAACAACTTCTAGCTCAAGTGATCCAAAAAGAGCAGCGTTCTTTAGAAGAGCAACTTCAGCGTGTCCAAAACGAATTGAGTACAAACACAAAAGCCCTCGTGACTCTTGATGCGCTTTTACTCGAACGTTTATCAGCTAATGACGCCAGGAATCTATTAGACGATGTGGAGCTTGTGACAGTCCTCGCTCACACGAAAGTCAAGGCGAAGGAAGTAAATGACAAGATTGCAGCCGCGGAAGACATGAAGCGTGGGATTGACGACAAGCGGGAAGCTTATCGCCCCGTTGCAACAAGAGGAGCTGCACTTTATTTTGCCCTTGTTGACTTGACTGCAGTGAACGTGATGTACCAGGCGTCTCTGGACCAGTTCTTAGTACTCTTTCGGCGAGCAATCGACGCGTCTGAGCGGGCTTCGCTTGCATCGAAGCGAGTTGCCAATATTCTCGAGACACTCACGTACACAGTGTATCGATATGTCAATCGAGGGTTGTACGAGAGACACAAGCTCGGATTCTTGCTAATGGCAGCATTGAAAATGCTGATATCAGCCGAGACAGTTACGACAATTGATGTTGCTCTACTGCTTAAGGCTGGAGCTGCAAAAAAGCTTTCCGCTGACCAGCCTAAGCCATTTGGATGGCTTCCAGCACAGGCTTGGCTCAATTTGCTGCAGCTTTCGAGCGATAAACCTCTTTTCCGGTCATTAATAGCCGATATAGAGCGTGGCGAAGCAGCGTGGCGGCGATGGTACGACCACAACGAACCAGAAAGGCAGCCTGTTCCAGAATATGAACCCGCTGTATTTGGCAGCCCAAGCACCACGACGGCGAGCTTGCTGTTCCACAAACTGCTTCTTGTTCGCGCATTGCGTGAAGATAGAACACTACTAGCCGCACTCGAGTTCATCAAGTCCTTCGAAGTAATTGAGGTATCCATCAGCACCAACATTTCTGCAGCCAACTCGGGCATTGTGATGAAACTCCCAGCTCTCGGGCCAAAGTACACTGAGCCAGTGACAGACACTGCTGAAGGATTGTTTGCCGATTTAGCCCCGGAAGTTCCAGCTCTCTTCTTGTTATCTGCTGGAGCTGATCCAACTGAAGCTGTAGAGCTTCTTGCACGGCGAAAGAGGCAAACGGTGGCGTGCATATCGATGGGCGAAGGCCAAGAAGCAGTTGCCACGCGTGCAGTTGCTCTCGCAATGCTGAATGGATCTTGGGTGCTGCTGCAAAATTGCCACTTAGGTCTAGAGTATCTTGAAGCTCTGGAGGAGACACTTGCGCGCATTAGCAGTGGGGCGAACAATTCTTCCACCAATCAGTCAACGACATCAAATACGTCAGTTGGAGGTGGTGCAAATGCTGCTGCCTCGCCTAGTGGCACGCCATCATCGTCCTCTGCCTCTGCGAATTGCTCATCAGAGTTTCGTCTCTTCCTGACAGCTGAACCTCACAATTCGTTCCCAATTTCACTGCTTCATCGATGTGCACGGGCAACAAACGAGCCCCCCGCTGGCCTTCGCGCTGGTTTGGTACGCTCATTTACGGTGATCGTGGACCAGGACAAGCTTGAGCGTGTCGAAACCCAAACTTGGCGATCACTTCTCTTTTCACTGTGCTTTTTGCACTCGGTGGTTCAGGAGCGGCGCAAGTTTGGTGCCCTCGGTTTTGCCATTCCATATGAGTTTAATGCAGGTGACCTGAGCGCATCTCTCTCCTTCCTAGAGCGCCATCTCTACGGTGGCACATCGTCAATGTCGTGGACAACGATTCAGTATATGGTGGCAGAGGTGCATTATGGCGGGCGAATTACTGACGAAATGGATCGTCGACTTTTCCGAGCGTACTGTGAGGCTTGGCTGAATCCGACACTGCTTAGTGGATCCTTTTCCTTCTTTTCACCCGATTCCAGCGTCCTCAACAACGTATCGTCAGGAAATCACCTCCTAGGAGGTTCGCTACCGTCGAGGGATAACTCATCATCTTTCCAATACGGGGTCCCAGAAGCATCTGACATCGAGGAAATACAGCGAGTGCTTGCATCGTACCCGAAGGTCGATTCTCCCGAAGTGTTCGGGCTGCATCCAAATGCAGATCTGACTTTCCGCAACAACGAAGCCGCCGCTTTGCTCACGATGATAGCCGAGACACAGCCGAAAGACCAGTCTCAGTCAGCTTCTCCGTCACAGCAGCAGCGAGTTGGTGCTAATATGCCGGTCGAATCAAGAGAAGAAGTGGCGCTCAAACGCGCTCGTGAACTTCTCGCCGCGCTACCCAGTGACTTTGGGGATGCTGAATGCGCTCAAATTGTCCGGTCTAAGCTCGGTGGACCTGCTCTGCCATTGAACATTTGCCTGCTCCAGGAGATTCAGCGATTGCAAGCGGTGCTTGAACTCGTGCGAGGATCCCTTGAGCACGCACAGCGACTTCTTGCTGGCGAGGCAAGCGAGTCGGGCGCTGGTAGTTCGTCGTCAAACTCCTCGTCCGCTGCCTCTTCCGTTCGGAATGTGCTGGATGCTCTCATCGATGGCCAGGTCCCGCGCTCTTGGCGGTTCCGAGACGGGGGTGGAGACGAAATCTCGTGGCGGGCATCCACGCTTGGCCAATGGGTGGCAGGTCTTACTGACCGAGGGTTGCAACTGCGGTCGTGGCTTGATCGCGGCCGCCCTACGACGTTCTGGCTTGCAGGATTCATGAATCCGCAAGGATTTCTCACGGCGGTCGCACAGGAAGTGGCGCGCCACCATGCCAGTGAGAGGTGGGCCCTCGACGATGTTGTTCTACACGCAGAAGTGACCGACTACGAGCGAGCAGAGCAGGTCAAGAGTGCTCCCAGGGACGGAGGAATCCTCGTCCATGGGTTACTGATTGACGGAGCTGCTTGGAGTCGCGCAGAGAGCTCTCTAGTCGAGGCCGAGCCCAAGAAGCTCTTTGCGGCGCTCCCAGTCGTGTACGTGACAGCTACAACGAGAGCGTTGAAGAAGACTCGCGCAGGCGGAGACTACGGGCCCTACGGGGGCTACGAGGCTCCGTGCTACCAGTACGCCTGCCGCACCGACCGATTTTACGTCATGACGGTCGTGATGGCTTCGCGTGATCATCGACCACTGCACTGGACGCTGCGTGGTGTCGCCTTGCTGTGCTCAGCCGAGCAATAGGTGGCAGGAGCTCATGCAGGACTAGGCCACGAACGGAGAATGTAGTGGTGGCACAAAGATAGAAACCTCAGCTATCTTTACTGGGTAATGCTCGCTTCCTGGCAGTAAAGCAGTGTGGTTGTGAGCGAGCTTGGAATCGCACGCGTGAAGTGCTTTTGGTCTGGTTAGTTCATGTTCCTGAAGGCACCATGGGCAGCGTCTTCTCTCGGCAGCCGGTGACTGTGTCGCCGGACACGCACAGCTTCCAGGCGACGACACAAGCAGGCACGCTCGTGTACGTGGCCCTGTCCAAGAAGTCGCTCCACCCGTCCGTCACCGAGTCGCGGCGCATTGACAACTCGGTCTTCTTTGGGCTTAACGTGCCGTTCGACCAGATATTGATCGAGAGTCAGCTCGGCACCGGCAACTTTGGCGTCGTCTACAAGGCGTACTACAAGGGCAAGCACCTGGCGCTCAAGAAGCTGTTGGTGCAGCGCAGCACACCCAAGGTCATCGAGGACTTCCGCAACGAGCTCGACATTCTGTCGGTGCTCACGCACCCCAACATTGTCCAGTTCTTGGGCGCCGTCCTGGAACCTCCGACGCTCTTCTGTCTGCTCACGGAGCTCTGCGCAGGGTCGCTAGTCGACTTGCTCAAGCTCGCGCGCAACAAGCAGCTGAGCATCACGTGGGGGCTCACACTGGAGCTCGCGCTCGACTGCGCTCACGCGTGCGCTTACCTTCACAACTTGAATCCAGCCGTGCTGCATCGCGACATCAAGGTGCGTACAGGTCGACGATACTGTGGTTGGGCCTGCGCATGACATGCTGACCGCTGCGTTGGGCGGCCGCGCAGGGCGAGAACCTGCTCATAACCGAGGCGTTTCGGTGCAAGCTGAGCGACTTTGGGCTGTCGCGCAGCCTGGAGCGCGACTCGAACGCGAGCACGATCTGCGGGACACCTCGGTGGCTCGCGCCCGAGGTCTTCCGAGGTGAGGAGTACTCGGAGAAGGTCGACGTGTACTCGTACGGCATCGTGCTGTGGTAGGTCGGCCGTCGGTCCGCCTGGGTAGTTGTCTGGCTGGCAGCTCGTCTGACGGCCGCTGGTGTTTGCTGCTCGCGCGCAGGGAGCTGTTCTGCTTCCGCAAGCCATACATGGAGCACGACCCGATCAACATGGCGTACCTGGTGGCCCACGAGGACCTGCGGCCGCCGCTGTTGGAGCACATTCCCGAGATCCTGCAACGCCTGATGGCCGCGTGCTGGCACGCCGACCCCGCTCAGCGTCCGTCATTCACGACCGTCGTGTTTCTGCTGGAGGAGGCCAAGAATGCCGTGCCCGCGGCGCTGGCCATCGACCAGGCCAAGCCGTTCGCCGAGGCCGCGGCCGCGCTGCACCGGCACGCCAAGTACCCGCGCAAGTCCTACGGGCTCACCTCGGGCATGCTGTGAGCACCGTGGCACCGTTCTCGCGGCTGCAAGCGCGCACCAGGGCCAGAAGCCGCCGCCAGGTGTCGCTGGGAGTTGGCTGCAGCGCAAGTGCGTGGCCAAATGACACGCAAGGCACTTCAACTTGGTGTGGCGCACGTCCTGCAGTTCACGTCGGTTCGAGGCTCCGAGCAAGGCGTCAGCCTGCAATAGTTGATACGGCGGCGCCACGTCGCCTCCGTCAGCGCAGTAATGCTGGGGTTTGTAAGCCAGTTACCTCTTTTTTTCGATACTAGAATGGTATTGCGTCGGCTTGGACTGCCGACGATCCGATTGCGTCCTTTGGGTCTTGGACGCAATAAACTGTTGACTGGGAGAATGTATGGCGCCCTGTCCCGCGGCGCAAAGCAGAGCCGTGACGCGGGCGACGTCGCCGCCCAGCCCGTTGAAGATACTCGCCTACGAATCGTCGTTCGAGCATTGGCATGAGCAGCTCATTCCCGCTTTCGCCGCGCCCTGCACAGGTCCCCGCTCCCCCGCCAAGCTCCACCCAGCCCAACCCCACCGCCAGCTGCAATGGCCGAGCTCGAGATCGCCGCCGCCAACGTGCGCGTGCTGGGCCGCGTGCCCGACGAGTTCCGCCGCGTGCTGACGCCCGACGCCCTGCGCTTCCTCGCGTTCCTGCACACCAACTTCGAGGCGCGGCGCCAGGCGCTGCTGGGCGCGCGCGTGACCCGCCAGGCGCGCATCGACGCCGGCGAGCTGCCCGATTTCCTGCCCGAGACGCGCTACATCCGCGAGGGCGACTGGCGCGTGGGGCCGATCCCCGCGGACCTGGCCGACCGCCGCGTCGAGATCACAGGCCCCGTGGACCGCAAGATGGTCATCAATGCGCTCAACTCGGGCGCCAAGTGCTACATGGCCGACTTCGAGGACTCGACCTCGCCCACGTGGTTCAACCTCGTCGACGGACAGGCCAACCTCATCGACGCCGTGCGCAAGACCATCTCCTTCACGCACCCGTCCACGGGCAAGACGTACGCGCTCAAGCCGCAGGTCGCCACGCTGCTCGTGCGCCCGCGCGGGTGGCACCTCGACGAGGCCCACGTGCTCGTCAACAACGAGGTCATGTCGGGCTCGCTCTTCGACTTCGGGCTCTTCTTCTTCCACAATGCGCACGAGCTGCTCGCGCGCGGCTCGGGCCCGTACTTCTACCTGCCCAAGATGGAGCACCACCTTGAGGCCAAGCTCTGGAACGACGTCTTCGTGGCATCGCAGAACTACCTCTCCATCCCGCAGGGCTCGGTACGCGCCACGGTGCTCATCGAGACCATCCTGGCCGTCTTCCAGATGGACGAGATCCTGTACGAGCTGCGCGAGCACTCGTCGGGCCTCAACTGCGGTCGCTGGGACTACATCTTCTCCTATATCAAGAAGTTCCGCAACCTCAAGCAGTTCGTGCTCCCGGATCGCGCCGAGATCGGCATGACAACGCCCTTCATGGCCGCCTACGTCAAGCTGCTCGTGCGCACGTGCCACCGCCGCGGCGCCCACGCCATGGGCGGCATGGCCGCGCAGATTCCCGTGAAGGACGACCCGCAGCTCAACGCCAAGTTCATGGACGCCGTGCGCGAGGACAAGGCCCGCGAGGTCGCCGCCGGCCACGACGGCACGTGGGTGGCCCACCCTGGGCTCGTGCCGATCGCGCTTGACGCATTCAACAGGGGCATGCCTGCCCCCAACCAGATTTCGCTGATCCCGGAGGCCGGCAAGGACACCAAGGCGGCGGAGCTGATCGCCGTGCCCACGGGGGGCAAGATCACGCGCGCGGGCCTGGAGGAGAACATCGACGTGACCCTCATGTACACGGAGGCGTGGCTGCGGGGCAACGGCTGCATCCCATTGCACAACAAGATGGAGGACGCGGCGACGGCCGAGATCTCTCGCGCGCAGGTCTGGCAGTGGGTCAAGCACGGCTGCAAGACGACCCAGTGCGGCACGACGGTCACCAAGGCACTGGTGCTCGCCATCCTGGCCGAGTGCGTGGCCAAGCGCTCGCGGGCGGCCAAGAGCGGCGCCAAGTTCGAGCTCGCGGGTGACATCGTGGGCAAGCTGCTCGTGGGCGACGAGATGGCCGACTTCCTCACGCTGCCCTGCTACCCGCGCGTCGTGCAGATCGGCGCCTCGCTCTGAAGGTGAGCGGGTCCGAGCGGCGCCGCGCGCTCCTCGAGCCCGAAGCGCGGGCGTTCACGCGAGAGCGCGTCTAATCTATCGACAAATTGACTTGCATTGATCACTCACTTGCTACCGTCGCCTCTGACCGCTCTGCTCTTGTTACTGTACAGTGCACGCTGGCGCTGCTGTCTACACGCACATCGATCCATCGACTCGCTCACTCACTCGTACACAGTCATCTCTCTCTCTCTGTCTCTCTCTCTCTCTCT
>JAASGX010000338.1:0-26022 GCA_023334415.1 Phytopythium chamaehyphon | reverse complement strand
TTGAGCAATGGAAGCAGCGCGTCGGCGTATTCCTTGCTGAGGAAGTTGACGAGCTGGATGGACGAGTCCTCTGCGAACTTCTCGTTGACCTGTTCGAGGTTGGTGGCGGAGAGGTAGTCTGCGCTGATGAACTTGGCGAGGTAGTCTCGGTCTTGGTCGGAGAGGTTGAATCCGTCGATGGGGGCAGATTCCTCGATGGGAGTGAATGGGTAGTCGGCGTCACGAGTGTCGTCCTCCAGCTGAGCGAGCGATGCTGGGTCCGCGTTCTCCTCCTCGAGCTTCTTCTTCTCCTCTTCGTACCCAGACTCGCCTTCCTGGGGCAAGTGGAACCAACCGGAGATAGATAGACGGTCGTGTGGAGCCACGACCTCCTGCACGCTGTGGAACGAGTAGCCCGGCTGCACCGTGAACATGACGAACTGGTTCCACTTGGGCGGCAGCGACAGCGACGGCTCGACATCGGGCGTGCCCTTGGAGACGCACGGGTAGAGCTCGAGAGCTCCGCCCCACTTGGGATCCCATTCCTGCGGGTCCGGCAGGTAGAGGATGTACGAGACGCGCCTCGTGCCGATCACGTCGTCGTGATTAAGCAAGTGCGAGCCCTGGCAGTAGCTGTTGACCGACATGTCCTGGTTGCTGCCCGAGAGCTCTCCGCAGCCGGTGACTTTGGACACGAACTGGCGGAACGTCTTGGAGTACATGGCGTTGCGCAGGCGGTGGAGGCTGGCGAGGCTGGCCTTCTCCTGCTCCGATAGCCCATCGATGTTGGCCAAGTCTCCGGTCTGCAGCACCTTGTAGATGTCCGTCTCCTTCTGCGTGAACGCCAGACTCTGCTCGATCTCGGTCCTCACTTTGCGCAGCAGCTCGGGCGCCACTAATGCTGAAATACACGTGTGCAGGTAAGGAGCAGACGACTTGTAGCCATCAGCGAGTTTCTCGACATTGGAGGCGTCTAGAATACCCGGGGCGAAGCACTCGGAGACCCAGGCCTCGTCGTCGACCTTGGCCTTCTTGAGCGGCTGCGTAGACGCCTGGCGGTCGCTGGACATGGCTGTAGGGCTCGAGCTCGAGACGTGGACACGCAACCGGATCGAGTGCAATTGGGACGCGAAGAGCTCCGTTGTGCGCAGCCAGTCAGCCGAAATCGCCGTTTTCAAACGCGCGATCTGGCTCATGATCGCTATTTGTAGAGGTCAAACCAGCCAATAGAACATGGTAATTACATTTTACGCGTTATGATTGGCCGGAGGCGTGATGAACGCACACGTCACAGATCTGTGTCCAAATAGTAGGTATCGAGTGCGCAGCTCCAGGCGAGCCTTGGGCTCGAGAGATGCGTGTCTATCACGCGTGCAGCGCATGGTGGCTGGCTGCGGACGCCTCGGAGGCGCTGGCGATGGCCTTGATGCATTCGCCAATCGCTCGGATCTGCAGCAATGCCGGCGTCGACCAGGAAAACGGAGCTGGAGCCTGAGGCTCCGGCCAAACGCGCTCGTATGGACAGCGAGTCCGTCGCCAATGGAGAAGAAGCGTGGGTCAAGGACTGCCTCGCTCCGGGTTTGCTGGACGAGAGCAACGTTGCAAAGCTTGCGGACGCCTACCAGAGCGCCAAGCCGTACCACCACGGATGCATTTCAGCTCTAGTGGAGCCCGAGTTGCTGCGCAAAGTGAGGACCGAGATCGAGCAGAACCTCGTGTTCACGCAGAAGGAGACGGACATCTACAAGGTGTTGCAGACTGGGGATTTGGCCAACATTGACGGACTCGACAAGGACGAAAAGTCGAGCCTGGCGAGCCTGCACCGCCTGCGAGACGCCATCTACTCCAAGACGTTCCGGAGATTCATCTCGCGCGTCACCGGGTGCGGAGAGCTGTCGGGGTCCAAGCACGACATGTCGGTCAATAGCTACTGCCAGGGCTCGCACCTGCTCAACCACGACGATGTGATCGGAACGCGTCGGGTCAGCTTCATCCTGTACTTGCCAGACCCGCAGGAATGGGATCCCAAGTGGGGCGGAGCTCTCGAGCTCTATCCTTGCACTGCTGAAGGCAACCCCGACGTAACGCCAACTCTCGCTGTCCCACCTCGCTGGAACCAGTTCGCCTTCTTCACTGTCATCCCTGGATACTCGTTCCACAGCGTGCAGGAGGTTGTCGCGCCGCATGATCGCCTCTCCATTCAGGGTTGGTTCCACTTCCCTCAGCCTGGCGAGCCTGGATACGTCGAGGAAGAAGGAGAGATGAAGGGAACAGGCCCAGCTCGCCCACAGCTAGAGCAATTGGAGGACGACACTCGTGACGCCGACTACCCATTCACTCCCATCGAGGAATCTGCCTCCATCGACGGATTCAACCTCTCCGACCAAGACCGAGACTACCTCGCCAAGTTCATCAGCGCGGACTACCTCTCCGCCACCAACCTCGAACAGGTCAACGAGAAGTTCGCAGAGGACTCGTCCATCCAGCTCGTCAACTTCCTCAGCAAGGAATACGCCGACGCGCTGCTTCCATTGCTCAAGAGTGCAGATGAGCGTGACGGTCTCGCCGATGGTAAGGCCACGATGACTCACGGCGTGGGTGTGCTGTCTGGCTGGCAAGTGCAGGGATCGCCCGTCAAGCAACGATTCATGGTGCTGAGTGGCGAGAGCGTGTCGGACGAGCCGGCCGAGACGTCCAAGCTGCGAGAGCTGCAGTCAGTGTTCAAGTCGGACGCGTTCCACCGCTGGATGTCGCTCGTCGGAGGCGGGCTGGTATGCACGCACGAGCGAGGTCGTGCTCGTCGGTTCCGTCCTGGTCTTGACTACACGCTTGGCACGCTTTCGATGGCTGCGAGTGTGCTGGACGTGACGCTGTCGGTGACGCCTCCGCACGACAGCTGGGAGGAGGGCGAGCGTGGCGGCTACGAATGCTACGTGGCTAGCGACGAGCAGAACGACGATCCTGCCATCTACCGGTCTGCGTCCGGCGGAGACGACTCGGACACTTTGTTGGCGACTTCTGTGTCGTGGAACGTGTTGATGGTGGTTCTTCGTGACCAGGGCGTGATGCGATTCGTGAAGTACGTGTCAGCTCTGGCGAGCGGGTCTCGTTGGGATGTTGCGCACGAGTTTCTGACAAAAGACGACGAGAAAGAGGGTGGTGGAAACCAAGATCAGGAAATGGAAGAGTAGCTTCCTTAGCTTGTCGAAATGCGCTTTGTTTGGATATGCGCGATTGTCAAGTAAAGTACATTGTTGAACGCTTTCTCTATCGTATTCGGAGATGCATTTCGCCCTCCAGGATTTGCTCAATGTCGTGGACAGTCAAAAATGACATCGCATCGCGAACCACGTACTCACGGATGCCTTCTCGATTTCTTTTACACTTTCCAGGGTTTTCGGTGTCCACCAGTAAAATCTGTGTGTATGCGGTGGTGCCGTGAATTGTAAGGCATCGATCGAAAAGGTCCCTGCTTGTTGGTAGAGAAGCAGCTGAAGTTGTTTCCCGAGTCCTAGATTTAGCGGTGTCACTCGTGATTCCAACATCCGACACCTTCGCTACCCGAAAATGCTCTGTAAGCGCTCGAGAACTTGTCATCAACCTCACTCGCACCGCACGTTTGCTCTGGTACCGGAACGTAACAGGCTCTCGAGCTAAACCACCTCGCTCGAAAATATAGTCTCCAGCTAATGAGACGAGACCACTAGGTCCCGACTGATACATCTGTTGAAGGAGGGATCCAAGCGAACACGAAGTTGCGGGTGAGCCTTCGTCGACTAGAGATGGTTGAAAAGGGTCGATTCCCAGAGCATCAAATGCCACAAAAGGGTCCCATCCAACAAAAAAATATCTTCGTTGCAACAAATGCACAACGGAGTTGTTGGCGACCCTGCTGTATTTCGTCAGGAGCATGACTGACCCAATTAGCCACCCAACAACGGTCAGGATTGCCGTGATCACAAGATAATCGCAGACTAACTCGCTACCAGCGAATCGGACGTTTGTTGGTAGGCCGCCATACGCGGGCACCTTGAACGGATTCATCTTAACCATGAATGTGACAGATCCTCGTGCTAGGAGTAGCGTGTAAAGAAGAGAACACAGTATGACGTTGTAAAGCTTGTAGCTCATGAAGAGCGCTACAGCATCGACATACCATTCGAGTTTTCGCCTCCACTCAGGTCTCAGCATCCGAAACTTTCGAAGACTCCGAAGCACAAGCTTCAAGCCGTGTCGTTGCAGTGTATGAACGAAGCACATGAACCATGAAATGCGGGTCAGTGCACCGCAAGCGAAGATGAAATTCGTGAACGTGATCTTCTTGAGGAGGTACCATGTTCCATATCCAAAAATCACGTAAGCTTTGCGGATATTGATTACCGCGTCCAAGATACTTACCAAGATGTAAAGCCAGTGATTGATCCAAAAACTCGAAGCCATAAGTGATCTGCATTTCAGGCGAACGATGGTATTTTCATCTTGTCCAATTGCAGTCGCTACACTCATGAACGGCAAAATCCAACGAGCGAATCGAAATTCTTTTGCAAATCGCATCTTGCTGGGAACGTAAAGAACTGCGGAAGACTGGATGATGGCTATGGTTACTCCATTGACGATAAGGAGTAGAGCTACGGCACCGTAGAAGTACGACACGATATGAGAGATGATCCCGCCTCCAGGTACAGCAACAACGAACGTTGAAGCATCGTCGACAGGCTCTACTTGAAACAAAGTGTGCTTCCAGTCGCTTGTACGAGCAACTGCGATAGCTTGGCAATCGCTTGTCTGGAGCTCTACGTGGTAGTTTCCACCTGCCCAGTAAGCGTGTTGAAGCATCCAGTCTACCTTGAAGGTGAAATCCTCTTCTGGGCGGCCAGAGCATCTTAGATATGGCGCCCCAAGCATGCCGTTCTCAACTGGAGTCAAAGCCTGTGCACTGAAATCACCTCGTAACGTGTCAAAGTTGTCCAAGATGTGGCGGTGGCAGCTCGCCGCATCGCCGTTCAAGCGAACACAGTCGTTAATCCACTCTGACAGTAGGTTGAGCACGTCGCAGTTCGGTGCGGAGATGCTATGAGCAAATCTTGTAACGCGCCTTGTACCAGTTCCCCAGAAATCATCATACCGACCTATCATGAGCGACACGTTCATTGTGTTTACACGCATGCAAAGGCTTCGATCAGCACCGACAGACGCTCGGTTACGAAGAGGGCCTTGAACAAAGTGGTAGTTGGTGCCGACGTCTATCAGGTCGATCATCGCTTCTCTCCGGATCAAATCCCTCCTCAGGTTGTCGTAGTTGATGTCGCCATCGAGGAACCGCGAGCGAACGTACTCGTACTTGCCAGTCAGGTAGAGCACGACAGGATTCTCACGCAGACCAGTGAGCAAAGTGAGAAACGTGGCTACCAAGTTTACCAACAGCAGCAACAGCCGCCGAACGGAGCTTCGGCCAGAGACTGCTGTTGCAATGCAGCCTCTGGGAGGCATGGCAAGAGATCTAAAACAAACATGAGTGAACGACCGATCCGCCGCTTCGAGGACACTAGGCACCAGCTCCAAAGCCAAAGCAGCAGTGGTGACGGTTCACCAAAGAAGCTGCAACTGCAGAGCTGGTCAAAGTCGAAGCCATTTGAAAATCGAAACCACTGCATGCTACTGACTCTGCTTCAGTATCGGCGAGTCCCGCGTGGAGGCGCATCTTCTTGAACCTGAGACCTTGATGTGCATCTATCTGCTCGCATCGATGGACCACCACAGCCCTCACCACACGTGTCGACTGTACCTCGGAGTCCAGTTCTCTTTCTGACTGCGTCCTGGGTGCGCTTGGCCGAGAGAAAAGCGCAACACTGCGTGGCAGTCGTCGATTTGCTTCGCCAGGGCGTCAGTTGACGCAATTGGTGGCTCGTTTCGATCGCCATGGGCTGTGCGAGCAGCTCATCAGCCTCCATCGTCTTCTACGACCTTCCTGGCCCTCAAGATAACCAGCAGCAGCAGCAGCAACGAACTCAACGAACTCAACAGGTGGAAGGTGTTGTCGCTCGGCCGTTGTTCTCACACAGCGAAGAGTACCCGGACGATGAAGCGTACTTCTGGCAAGTGCTGTGGACGGCACCGCCTGCGCTTGACGTTGCGCTGACATTCTCGGGTGTCAGCTCACACTATGCCAAGCGATGGGTCTACTTCAAGGAGCTGACCGAGACCATTGCGCACATGCCCGGCACGCTAGTCGTGCTGTGTGAACAGGCCGAGTGCATCGCGAACGACATCGCTAAGTTTGAACGAGCCCCGGTGCTACTGCAGCTGGCCCAGACTGGATTCTATCTTGACCTAGTGTACCGCTTCGACAAGCATCTCGACGTTATGATGGCCGCGTACACCATCCCCACGCTCTCAGGGCTTCAAGACATGCTCGCTCAGGAACGCAATGCTCGAGTCGACCGCCTCCGAGCGATTTTGAATGACGACATCAAGATGGAGGCGATGCTGTTTGAAGAAGATTTTGCTTTTGAGCTCTTAACGCTGATCAAGTATAACTGCGAAAAGTTTGCGGGCCTCCTCAACGCAGACGAGAAACTGCTTTTGGAAGATGCATACGCGAAGATTGTCTCTATGTCAGAAATGGTGCTCGTGGCTCTACCGGACTGGTTTTGTCCTGTCGACGAAATACTCGCGCACTACAATGCTCGGAGGAACGACCGAGGAGAGCCACTTTGCAACACAGCAGTCCTTCGCGAGGAATCGTTCGAGTTAGTGCTAAGACGGACGGAGATGGTCTCCAAATTGAGCCGAGGGAATGATATCGATTTGATTGCAGCTTCACACGTTGGTGAGTACGCGTACCTTCATGAGCCAGTGTTTCCAGAAGGAGGCCTTGCCATGTTGCGACTCGACAAGGCTCCTCGATGGCTGTACCTTTGGCAAATTGCTCAAGCGATCGAGTCTCTGCATGATCGTGGGCTAGCGATCGGGCGATTATCGTGGTATCACGTCGATTTAACTGCTCATGGACGTCAGCTGATGCTAAGAAGTCTTCGGTATTGCATTCCAGTACCAGGACCAAATTCGACAAAAAGAGAACACCTCATTGCGGATGGTTTAAAGCTATCATCCGCTCCCGAGGGCCCCTCCACTGCTTGGGATGTGTACTGCCTGGGGGCTAGCATATTTGAGCTGTTGTGTGCTGCTCATTTTCCACCTGATACGCTCGAATCTCCGTCGATCGAGTACGGCAAGCCTCTGCCAAACCAACCATCCTTCATTCACGTGGACGAGTGGCAGCTTATTGTACGCATGTGCGCTCCAAACGCTGACGTTCGACCCACGATGCAAACCGTCATACGTCGCCTTCACACGTTCATGGTGAAAGAAGACGTGGAACTGGCTTCGCCATCACGCGTTCTACCTACCTTCACAAGTGTGGATGAAATCGATTGTTCTCCAATTGTTGATCCAATCCCTCAAATCTTAAACACAACAGCCGCGTTCGTCAACGCCCAGATCCCAACGGTTATTAATCGAAGTCGGCTAAGCGTGCATTTGTTCACGCGGTACCTGCATCTATACGAGCAAGTCAAAGCTTCCAACTCGATTCCGAAGCGTGCAGGAGATCGTTTGGGACAGCTAATGCCGGGTTTGTATGGATTGATGGCGAGCTGCACAGATCCCAATTCGAGTGTCATCACCGATTTAGTGGTGTTTCTTGCTCAGAAAGAGCTGTATCTCGATTTACATCGAGGGCTAGACATCTGTCTCGCAGAGTTTGGAGTTTCTCAAGCGGATCTGCTGTGGCACTGGCGAGCTGAGTGGAAGCGAGGGCTTGACGAATACTACAACTTGATTTTCAACCAACTTGAGCAAAAGTGGCCGATCATCGCTGCTGAATTCACTCAAAGCGCTGACAACGAAGTCGAAGGAACTGAAGAAGTCATAGTAACCGTTTTGTCAATCCTGCAATTCGAGCTGACAAAGCGGCAGTATCGGTACCAAGGTCGCGATCTGGAACTCATAGAAAAGATGGCTACGTTCTGTTCCAATCTTGCACTCTCCGAAGCGATGAGAACAATTGTTCGCCGCGACTGGTTCATTCCAGCGTACGAGTTGTTGACCGCACCGGCAGTATTCACTGGTCAGCCGAATCAAATCGTACGCGGAAAGTGGCGTGGTCGACCTGTTCTGGTGAGCATGTCATTGGCTGAAGCACAAAATGAGGTAATCAAGCAGTACATTGAGCAGATGCATGCTGTGAGCCATCCGAACGTACGACGCATCATTGGCGGGTCCGATATAGGAAAGCAAGGGCGATATATTGTTCAGATCCCACATTCGAAGGTGCTAGTGGATCTTACGCAAGGTAAGGATGAGCCGTTCCAGTGGAAGTATCTTCTCGACATCGCACAAGGAATTTCGGCCTTACATGACGCAGGAATTGCTGCCGGTACTCTTTCCGCGAGCACCATTGCAATCTCCGATTTGGGGGAAGCCCAGGTTACCACAGTTATTGCCACGAATGTGCGCTGGGCTGCCCCTGAGTTGCTTGAGAGTGGCTCAATGACCATTTACTCTGACATCTTTGCTCTCGGCATGCTTATACTTGAGGTTCTGAGTGGTGACGTGCCGTGGGGATCAAATATGAGTGATGAATACGTCGAGTATCAGGCACGGCAGGGAAATCTACCGCCAATGCCAAGGAACATGGTTAAGGACGACTGGGCACTGGTTCGGCGATTGTGCGCTAAGGATCCGACCAAACGCGTGGGCTTGTCGGTCGCCATCGCAGCTGCTATCAATGCTGAGCGCAATACGACATACACGATCGAGTCAGGTGTGCCTACAGGCGGAGCTGTGTGAGGATCTCAGTGATTTGCATCGAGCATACCGTTCCAGGTGATTGCAGTACGAGCTCGCAATCTAAGATGATAGTGATACTTTCGGTGCACTCGCTGAGTGGCAGGCATTATACCCACAGATTAGGCCGAGCGCCAACGACGACAAAAACTGTAAAGCCGCACTCATGCTCTCCGACCTATGTAATGATGATCTAGTTGCAGTTGCTATGGGCCTCTTTTGAGCAGTACACTTTAATCTGAATCCAAACTTGCTGAACAATCGGCACTCAATGCTGTGGCATGCATGCACTCAGCTTATCAGTTAGTTAGCTGTGCTTTGCCCTGAGAACGATTGAGTTCGTGCTGATCAAGCGAGGGTAACAAGGCCGTGATTTGGATCTCATTGATCCAAATCATGGCGAGTTGTTGCCCCCGGTTCTGGAGCTGCTGTGTGTTCGAAGACATATATTGCCGAGAAAGCGGTGAGGGAATCCGTTCCTGATGAGGATTTGTGTGGACCAAGACGTGAACGAAGTGATAGACCCACAATGCGCTCAACACCACAAGTCCTGGATTAGAAAAGCTGTCGCCACAGCCATAAATGATCGTTGTGCAGATCCCGAGTTGCCCAGGGCGGTTTGATGACTACCTCTGACATTTTCACAATCACCAACTCGATCCGACTGTGCGGAAATCTGCAGCAGTGCTAACCAATCTAAGTCAAGGGTGACTGGGCGATCATCCAACGACGTAGAAATGGTCTGACCCGTGGAATTAGCTGTCGCCATTGCATCCGCCACCAATGGACCCGCTTGCTGGTTGCTCGACGCGCCGACGTTGATCTTGTAATTTAAATCGATTGCTCTCTCAGGATACATGAAATGACAGGTCGGCTTCAACTTGGATTCGTGGCCACAGAGCACCAGCCTTGCGTGTCCGCATCGGGTGTGGCGTTGGGTCCGAAAGCGCACATACCGCAGAGTTGGATGGAGCTAACGGCGAGACATGACTGACGGCAGGCAGAGTGGCACCGCCACTACTGACTCCTCTTTGCTGTCCATTCACTTGCGAGCTTGCCATGAAACGATGTCGCTGTAGGACATTGCAACCTTTGATAGCACGTGCTCCATGTTGGTTTTAGCTTAGCGCAATCATCGACCGGACCAGCGTCACCGTTGACAAGTGACCCCACTCGTCGTGCGTGCGCGACCCTCAAGCAGTTGGGGCGTTGCGCATCGCTCTCGTGGCCAATTCCTCGGGCGTCTGACCGGCAATGGACCTTGTGACGCAAGCGTCGGGTCCCACCGACTCACCCGTCGTCGTCTTGCCACCGAACCAAGCAGAAAGCACAGGCGTTTCCACCTCGAGAGAGCTTCAGTCGGATGAGACCGCCAACTCATGTGTCGCTCCGCCGGCCAGACGACAAGAGAGTCCTTGACAGCCACTCGCTTGGGCTGAGCCGTCTGAAGTGGACCGGTCTGAACCCCAGACGGGTCTCCTTCATCAGATCTTTGGCGTCTCAAGGAACTTGAGCCGCCGAACTGACGCGGACGGCGACTTTGGGTCCAATGCATGATTAGAAGGCGAAAGTTCGTCGCATGTTTGGAATGGAATGCGTCACGATGCAGACGCGAAGGATTGAATGCAACTGTTGAGTGGCGATGGCGATGGCGCCGACGAGCATCTAGGTCTCAATCGAGACCCCATTCGATGGTTCTGAAGCACGCACGCTCCATGCTGCTCCACTTGCTGCCGGGAATGCATGCTGACACGTTCGAATTCGCTTGACCCGATCCTCTGTGATGTGTTCTGAATGCCACGCACGCGTTGCAGCGTCGCAACTCGCCTTCGACCTGATGATGAATGGAGCGCGTGATGCACGAAACTAATGTTAGATGAGGGTAAGCGAGGGCGCTGAGGCGATCAGTGATCGAGTTGAGCGAATTCTGCCCACCACGCCACTCAAAACGGTGCTCCTCGTCACATCCCTCGCTCGTTTGGTCCGACAGCTCCTCTTCAGCTCTTCATAAATGTCGACCGAGAATCCCACGGTGCTCTCCACGTTCATCCGAGTTGCATGTGCAGAAAACTTAGATGATGAGCGTGGACTAAAGCTCGAGTTCCGAATTTTGAATACAAACTCCCATACAACTTCTAAAGCTCCTGTGAGAATGGGAAACGGAGATCGTCTGGCACTAGAACCAGTTGAAGGCGTTGCTTTCTCGCTTGACGGCCCGCGTTATCTTTGTGTCTGCAGCGCTTGAACGGAGCTCAAACGACGTGTTTACAGAGGAGGAGAATGCTCGAAGCGTTCTTTGCTGGCCACCGACATCATGGTCCGCCCCTCAAGCCGTTTCGTGCTCCGCCCACCTGCATTTTGGAAACCGCAGTCGCATTCTGTTGATGGAATTATGATACGAGCCATGGAAATCAGCCCTGCCCATGGAATCAGCCCAAGAGCACAATCAAGTACCATGGAAATGAACGGCGCCGATGCGCTGATCGATCACTGCGTCCGAGACATGGGCTTGCGCGAGTTGAAGTCTCGCCAGCTCCTTGACGGCGTTTCGTGCGCAATTGCTGACCCCTTTACGCCTTCTGTCGGCGTTCGACCGGCACCAAAGTGCCCCCAGACCGCGAACTCGCGCACGAAGGAAGTTGGTATATCGAAAGTTCAAACATCGATCTCAAAAAGCTTGGCTAGATTTTGAGGCTGGTTGAAAATGAACATGAGTCCATGATTCCAAGCATGCATATGCTCTTGCAATCCTCTGAAAACCAAGGGAATTCCGCATCGAGCCTGTCAACGAGGTGCGGCGGGGCAGCACATCGGCGTCAAACCTTCACCGTATGGTGATCTGTCAACGCTACGGCGTGGAGTGCATATGTTTAACTTCTCTGCCGCGATCGCGAACTCACGGGCACAACCTGTCGGCAAGTGACCACACACAGGCTTGGAAGCCTCAAAGCTAGCAAGCATGTGAGGCAGCTTTGCTAGCACGGGCACGGCAACTCGAGACATGTCTCGGCACTGGGTGCCGCTCAAAATTCACCAACTCCCAGTCGATTTGAGCACAAAAGTTTGCAAAAAGTTTGGTTGCCTGTCAAAGACGCCGCGAAAAGTGAACCATCCGGAGTTACCGGCCAAAAGAGACTTCTTCCGAGCGTCCGAAATGGACATGGATACACTCGTATCATATTCGGTCGCGCGCTTGTGGGTGAAAAGCGGTGGGTGCGGCGCGTTCTGCACATGCCAAATGGTTTGCCGGCAGAGTGCAGTGCGTCGGGTTGTCAACGGAATCGAGCTCGGGCTATCGATCTATTTAGCGAAAGCTATGGCCGGCGTGAGCCGGTTTGCAATCCTTCCAGGTCGTTGACTTGAGCGGAATGCAGGTTCAGCGACCGCGAGCGCGCGATCCCACCATGCCCAGATCCGAGTCATGCTCTCAGCGCACTCTGGTGACTCAAACCAGCGCTTTTACTCGGCTCGGCCACGAAAGCGATGAAGTGAATCACTCAAATATCTGACTGCTACTGGCACCAAGCAGTGAGGAGCATCCATCCACCGCATCTCTCGGCTGCGGGAAGCTCTCCAGCTTGGTCGCTAGTATATCCACGGTAGAAGTCGAGCTAGCAGCATGGTGCCGACGTCCGGCTTTCATAAGACGCCCACGCCACCAGCGCGCCGCCGTATCATTCACAACCTGGTGGTCATCATCTTGGCACTCGCAGTTGTTTTATGGTGAATTTCGCCCCCATACTTTGCCCAAGTCAGTTCTGAATCAACCAGCCTTCGAGTCGGTCCAGCTCGAAATAAACCTCTCGCAATACATACCCAGCTCCAAACTAAGATTCCGAAATGTGGCGAACCGACTCCGCACATCTTCAACTAAGTATTCAAGCCGAATACTTGTGCTGAATTTCTAGACTGCGAGAATGCATAGATTTGTAATGCAGCGCTGCATAGCTACTCAGCCTGGCACCACATGCCACACAGGACCTGTCCGTGCGCGCTGGCGTTTCTCGCGCCGTCACTCGATTGCAACCGCCGACAGTTGGTCGGCGTGCGCCCGTCCTCTTGCCTCGTGCGCCAGCCGAGCGCTGAGCTCCGTGCTGAGTGCCACAGTGACATGCCCAGGCCCAGAGCAGGAGCAGGAGCTAACCACCTTTTGCTGCGGACGTAAAAGCTGCTGCTCTTGTCAGACTCGCCGGCTTTGGCTCATTCGCAATTTCGCCTTCTGCTACGCAGCTCAAGCTCACCACCAGTCTTTTCAAGCCATTATGCTCCCGCCGTCCACGCAGCTCAACGCCGTGCACACCGAGGTGGTCGACACGCGCAAGGAGGCCGGACACACGGACTACGCCATCCGCGTGCAGCCGGACCCGTACAGCGAGGGCGAGATCGTCTTCCGCCGGTTCTCGGCCTTCCTGCAGCTGCAGCGGCTGGCGCAGCGCCACATCGCCGACTGCGCGTCGTGCTGCGGCGGCGACCGCAGGTGCCTGCTCTCGAGCTTCCTGCGCCCCGTGTTCGACAACACCGAGTTCCCCGTCATGCAGGGCCGCCTGCTGGGCAAGAACTCCAAGTCGGTCGTGCGCGAGCGCATCCTCTTCCTCAACGCCTTCCTGCTCGAGCTGCAGGAGGCGCTCGCCAAGTGCCCGCCGCTCGTTATGAACCGCTGCGAGAAGGAGAACTGCAAGCTCGTCAAGCTGCTCAAGAGCTTCTACGGCTGCGTCGACCTCGTGCGCCCCAAGCACTCGCTCTCGGTCTAAGCGCTTTCGACCACTCACACATCATCCAGACATCATCCAGACCAGCCCAATCCATCCCCCTATCTATCCGTCCGCTTCGTGCGTGAGCCCTTGAGAGCCCCACGACCAGACTCGCCCCAGGCCCGCGGTGCCCTCGATCGAAGAGGGATCTCCACCTCCGCGGCCTAGTAGTTTCATTATTTAGCTATGTCAATCAACGTCAACTTGATCCCATCTATCCCCTCCCTAGCTTTCTTGAGTTCCATGCGGTCGATGCTTGACCTCCGCCGTCCTCTACATGAGTGAGTGAGCCCGTGGGTGGTGGTGATGTTGACAGCAACCACCATCATTGATGCGTTGACAGCGATCGATGCTTCACTTAGCAGCAGGATGGGCCAGAAAAACGGACGGTGTTGAAGCGGCCGACGCTCCAAACAGTCGTTCATCGCAGTGCACTCGAGAGCAGAACGCGCCAACCAAACGCCAGTCTTGCCAAGGCAGCACGGACATGGAACTCGTGGCAAAGGTTCGAGACGCAGAGCATTGGGGCCAGCTGCTGGACGCCAACGACAAGAAGCTGCTCGGTGCGTATAATTCACGTGCACATTCGTCCACGGGCGTTTGACACGGCTCGAGCCTCGAGTTCCGGCGCCACGTCGCCGAGGTGTCGGCGAGCCCCTTTTATCTTGCGTCGCCGTCGCTTGTGCGCTCTTCTCACGTCGCTCATTTGCTCGCCGTCGTGCAGTCGTGGATGTGCACAAGGACTGGTGCGGGCCCTGCAAAGTCATGGAGCCGACGTACAAACGGCTGCAAGCGGACATCGAGAGCGCCGATCGCCGAGTCGCGTTTGCGTCGGTAGGTTCACGATCTCAGCACTCGGCTCCGGTTTTCCGGGATGTGTGAGTCTCGTTGTCTGCTTGAGAGGAGACTCACTCAATCCGTTGCGCGCCGTCTGAAGTTGAACGTCAGTCTCGGGGTGGACGGCGTCGAGGACTCGGGCAGTTGCAAGCCGCGCTTCCTGCTCTTCAAGGTACGGAGCGGAGAATCACGCGATGCTTTCTGGTGGAACGGACGCCATCGCCGTCAGGCTCTGCTTGAGACAAATGACGGCGAAAGCCGAGCCAACGCCGGCGTCCTCTAAACATGAAGACGTGGAAAAAGATTGCTAACGAGAGCCGCGGATGGCTGGACAGGACCACAAGGTGGCGGCCGAGGTGCTCGGTGCAAACTCGCCCCATCTCGAGCAGCTCATCAAGCAGCACTGTCCACCACCGCCCAACGACGACGAGGACATCTAGACGCTTGCGTGGTTGGCGCACAGCGCAGCAGTGCATGCATGAATGGATCCTCGTGTAGGCACGATCGGACGCTGAAAAGATAAATTAACCGGAAGGCGATGGCGATTTGCTGTACGCCTGTCAACGTGTGTGCGTGCGACTCGTATCGGTGGTGAGGTGAAGACAGTCGCACAGACGCCGAAATGGAGCGCGGATCTGCTCGAGCGAGTAAGAAAGGCGCTCACTATTACGACTCTCTGATCGTGCGCATATGGGTAACTCGGACGCACCTTGGGCTTACCGGCTTGAAAACGGCGCGAAGACGAAGCCTGCGTCTTCGAATCGGCCGATGCGGCACCTTTTGCAAGTCTCTCTGCATCGATCGTCTAATTGGTGAGGTACTTCGAAGCGAAACCAGGAAAAAGTATCTTGGCACACACCTGTAGGAAAAGTTCTTGTCATCGCAGCGAGTGCCAACACAGCGATTTAGTTTGAGTCTCGTCGAGTGCAACGAGCAGTAATTAGCAGCGCTGTACATGATTGCCTGCAGTAGCGCAACATAAGACTAGTTGTTAGTCATAGTGCACATAATGATCAGAGGCTACGACTCATTCGTACCGCATTTCTTGCACTTCCAGTCTCCCTGCAACGTGAAGCATCATCATCACGCATAGATCAGGAGTAGAAGAAGTCATGGGCGTAACGTACCGGCCACCAGTCCATGTGAGGAGCGACCTTCTTGGCCGGAGTTGAGGCCTTCAACTTACATCACTGCAGTTAGCGAGCACTGTTCACCAATGGACGCCTACTTACCATTTGCAACATCTCGTTCGTTGGGTCCTTGCAGGCCAAGCTGTCTTGTGGGACAAAACTAGGCGACTGCGCGGACAGCGAGAAGGCCTTGCGATAATCCACGGCCGCACTAGGTTTTCTGCCACCGTCGATCTTCATCGGACTAGACCAGTCCACAATAAACTCGCTGGCTTGCGGGCTGTCGCTGAACGAGACCGTAACCCCTAAGCTGCTGCAATTGACGCATCCAAGACTACGCACCTGGGGGTCGCAAACACGGGAAGCGAGTAGAAGCGCTTCAATGGTCCGCCCTCGCTCGCTCTAGCACGATACTTCCAAGAAGGTAGCTTGTTGACGATACCCATCAGCTCCTCGATCGTCGTCGTCCAGACGCTCCCATCGACCGTTGCTTCTTTTCCCTTAAGAGGAACGTATCGGCTCCACGCAGCCTCCTCCTTTGTGCTGTCGCCACCTCTCGTGAGCTGCGCCGGTCGGACTGCTCCCAGCGCTGGGTCCACGTTCTCCTTGTCCCCGTCATCCAGCTCAACTGCTTCCACCAGCTCATTCTGTGCGTCTACCGCGTCGAGCGAGCTTTGGACGCCGAAGCGCAGCCTATATTGACACTGGTGGTAGTACCTGCTCTTGTTGGCGTCCTCCTTGTCAGATCCAGGAGCCCTGCGCTTCCCAACCCCGGGAACGCGCTCCACTCCGTCCACATTGCTCAGCACCGTCCCAAACTTCCTCTTGGTCACTGCAGTCGGCGGTAGTGGCGGGAACGCAGTCTTCTGCTCGCCCTGCACCTTCTCGTCGCTCAATCTGCCCGTGGAGCGGCTCAAACTCGGCGCCATCGCCCTGGGAAGCCGACCACAAGCGTCTTTCAACTGCCAAACAGCTACAAACACAGCAACAACGCATCAATCCACCGCCTCAAAGCTCTCCAGCCAGCATCCACCCGCACTCGACCTGCGCGTCAACGCCGCACTTTCCGAACTGCGACCGTCGATCTTAGTTGCCTTTTGTCTGACAGCCTGTCTCCTCGACTTCAACTTGACCAACACTCCTTCACACATGACGTGGGCCACACATTTTTCGTTTTGGCAGCATTGACGTGCGTTGCGATCCCCACATTGTCGCCATACATTTCCCAAGTGGCTGACAGGAAGCTCGCGGTTTTCCGGCGGGCGATCATCCAGCTCCACCAGCTCGCGCGCTCGTCTCCCAGCTCGATGAGGGGCGAGCTGCGCGTGCTGCGCGCGCTCGGAGCCCCCAGGAGCGCTCCCTGGGCGCGCGCGCTGACTTCTCTGGCTCAAATCGGCTCGGAATTGGCTCCAGGAGCGCCAAACGCGCCCGCCACGCTCCTATCGGCCCATTTAAGCGACTTCCAGGCTCGCTCGGGCTCTTTAGCGCCCGACGAGGCGCTCAGGGCAGCTGTGGCGGCCTCCAGCTCGTCGCTGGGCGAGGCGTTGGCTGCGTTTGGCGAGCTGGACGCGCGCGGGGCCCGGCTGAGGGAGAAGCACTACCTGTCGCTGCTGCTCAAGGCGTCGAGGGAGAAGCAGCCGGAGCAGGTCCAGGCGCTCTTCGCGGTGTTCGTGGAGCGGGAGTCCGAGGCCAAGGTCGTGGGGCCACCGAGAGCCACGAGGACGTGGCAGTACCTGTCGGTGGAGCGGCTGCAGATGCTGAGACTGGCGCTGTGGGCCATGGTGGAGGGGAGGAGGAACCAGCGCGAGGTCAGGAGGTTCTACAGGAGGTTCGTCCACAACCAGCCCAACCGGCTGAGCGTCTTCGAGTCGGACGCGCTCAACTTTTTGCTGCGGATAGAGTGCACGACGCGGTACGCGGACGAGCAGGAGAGCGCCGCCGGCGTCCGAGAGAGGGTGGACAAGGTGCTAGAGACCATGGAGCAGTGGAAGTTCCACGCGAGCTACTCGGCCTCGCACGCGCTCTTCCGCATCATGCTGCACCAGCCGGAGCTGTTCAGGACCGACGGCGAGGCCATGGAGAACGTCTTCCTCGAGTACCTGGACCAGTTCCCGTCGGCGCTGAAGCGCGACTCGAAGCGCACGTCGATCGCAGTCAGCGCCGCTGCAGCCGCTGGGCAGCACGATGTCGTGCGCTCGCTGCTCATGGATGCCGATGAGCACGGGCTGAGCATTGACGCCGTGTCATTTGCGCACGCGGTGGAATGCGCCGACTCGGAGGAGCAGCGAATGCAGATTGTGGACTTGTACACCCACGCGAATGACCAGAAGCGCGTGTACACGACCCGCGACCAGGACTCGAGCATCAGCAACTACTTGCTGCTGAGCGCTATCTACGACGGTAATTTCCGCCATATGATGGAGCTCCTGCACGAGATGCAGCTGTACAACAACAAGGCGAGCAACAAGACTATCGAAGAACTCTTTACGAGCATTGCGCAGTTCCGAGGTCGCGCGAGGGCCCAAGGCGATGCTGAGAGCCATAAACTGCTTGCCGAGTGCCCTACTATCCTGGACCTGTTTCAGAAGTTTGCGAACGTCATCCCTAGAACCGTCCACACCGTATCGCAAGGCGTGCTCCAGAGCCTTCGCGGCGGCGATATTGGCTCTGCGCTCGGAATGCTGAGATCGACGATTTGGTCTACCGAAATTGTGCTTCGCCCCGAAATTTACGCACAGTTGCTCTACCCGCTTGTTGCCGGCGCCATGGGCGACGACAACGAGTTCGACCGCGTGGAAGTGGAGCGATTCTTCGATACGCAGCATCCTCGTCAACGCGCATTGCTCAACTCCCTGCTGCTCAACTTGTGCGCTTCCAACGATGATTTGCCGACGCTTCTCGCGTGCTTGGACCGGTGGCAAGAACAAGTTATCGAAGAAGAAGGTGGACGTCATCGTCGCCGCAGCCGAGTGCTAAAGGAGCTTGTGCCCTCGCTGGACGATTCCGACTCCAGGCTGAGTCGGCGAGCGCTTCAGAGAATCTTGGACGTGACGTCGAAGCAGCTGAAGGAACTACGCGACAAGGGCGAGCACCCCGAAGACGGTGTGTTCGCAGAGGGTATGAGGATTTCGTACTACGCTTTTCTGAAGCGTTACGAGCGGCTCGTCACATGGGACTCGTGGACGATTGGGCACGCGATCGTGCGCAGCGCAACCAGTAACCTCGACCAAGATGTGTTGCTTCTTCTAGAGGAATCGTACAAGCGCGATGTTGCTCTCGAGGCTACGCCTTATAAAGTTGCTCTCGAGGTGCTAGATGCCGCTGGCGAGCACACAGCTGTGGTCGAGTGTGCACGCAAGATGAAGGCCAGCGGCCATTGGGAAAAGACTGTGGCGAAGAGCCCGCATATTCGCGAGCTGGTGATTTCTGCGGCCCGCAAACAATACCACAACTCGCTCGACACGGACGAGCGCGAAGACTAGATGATCAGAGAGAGGATGGATAGAAGAAGGAACACACATCTTTCAACACTTTGCCAGATTTTATTAGTCACAAAACTGGTTTGTAGTTAGTTGCTGACAGGGAAAGCGGCACTGCGAGCCGCGTTGGTGGCCCATGCAATAACAGCAGCAAGCCCGGCGCGCTCATGAGGCTCCGGGCGACACATGCGGCGTACCAACGCCCAGTTCTCGGGGCTGATGGTCGTCGGTCGAGGCGGCAAGTGGCCCTTCTTGACGGCTGAAATGACAGCAACTTCAGAGACATCGGGACCCCAAGGTTCCTCGCTCGTCAGCGCCTGAACGAGACACATTCCAAGCGCGTAGACGTCCGATTCCTCCGTGTGCTCCTCTCCATCGAGGATTTCAGGGGCTACCCAGCGAGCCATGGCTCGCTTTTGGTTCGTGGGAGCTTTCTCCGTCTCCGAGTCCCCGAGAGCAGCCTTGGTGCCGAACTCTGTCAGCTTGATCTTGTCGTCCGTGCCCATCATAATGACGCTGCTCTGCAGGTTTCCGTGCACGATGCCGTGCTGGTGCAGGTACTCGAGTCCCATGGCAGCATCGCGGATGTATGACCAGATGTATGCTGGGTGGGTCGCACCGTTTGCCACCAAGTCTTTCAGCGAGGATGTTCGTGTCATTTCACAAAGCAGCACCTGCTCATTGCCGACATGGCATGCGCCATACGTGCGGATGACGTTCGGGTGGTCGATGCGGACGAACTTCTCGACCATCGACCCAAAGGCAGCCGAGCTCTGCGGGCTGCGCTTTCCCACCGTCTTATAAACAATCGCGGGTGTATCGAACCAGTCCCCGAGGTACACCTGGTTCGGAATCTTCTCATACAGCGACGAGTACAGCACTTCGTATGCGGGCACGAACCATCCCGGGAGGAACTCGTCGTACGTGCGAATCGCATGTTTGCCGTTCTTCTTGACCCTTTTACCGCTTTTCTCTTCATTTCCAATGATAATTTGACTCAACTCAATACTGGCGACAATCATTGCGTCCGCCGCATCGTCGGGGTAGCTGCTGCGATGCTTCGAGAGCTCAAACAACAGCGAAGCCAGCACGAAACGCGCCGAACTCTCGTCAAAATCACTCGCGACTGATGCCACAATCGCCTTTGAGTCCATCAGCACTTTCATGGCGCCTTCGTGAAGATGGCTGTAGCTCTTGTCCCATTGCGCGCGCCAGTTATGCACGTCGCTAGGCTTCTCAAGTTCGAGCAGCGTCAGCAATCTATCCATGCGGTGATGAAGTGCAAGGTAGTCTTCTGTCGCTTTTCGGGTTGCGAGACCCCATAGCACTGTTGTATAAATGCTTTTCCTCTCTTCCAAACGCTCCAGGATACCGCAGAAGCACTCGAGTAGAGGGCCAAAACTGCGGAGGAAAATCGCATCGACGACGCCGTTTGCCTGCGATGACACGTGAGCGTACAGGTCGGCGAATCGTTCGTACACTTGCTGGTTCAACTTGGTTACGTCGCTGAAGTCGACAGTGACGCGCTCCGTGAGCGCCCGCACGTTCTCCATCACGGTAACTAGCGGAGCGCCAACAGTACCGATCGCGTACGTGTTAATGTCGAGCAGTAGCTGAGGCAGCGGAGCATCGCCACTGTCGTTGCTATGGTTGCTGCTTGTGCCCAGTGCCAGCTTGTGCTCCTGCACTGACAGTTCCTCGAGCACCTGGACGATTAAAGAAAGCGTCACCGGCATATCGTCGTCCTTGCCAACAAAATCACGAAGACCAATGAACGACTTGACAAGCGAGTCCGCTAGTCCTTCGACATTCAACTCTGTCGGGAACTCGCTCGGGTATCCGCTTTGACGCCACGCTTCACCACGCAGAACGCCGACAATGCATCTCCCGAATCCAACCAAATCGTTCAACACACTCGGAGGGAGCGTGTTGAGTGCTGCGCTCTCGCCGTTGAGGTAGTGGTCACCACCAAACACAGACTGCCGAGCATATTCTCTGGCGGCAGCATTTCGATCGTTGCCCGAGCCCGACCGTGGCACCCATCCGACGCCCGTAAGCAGACCCTTGTTGTCGCCGCTGCTGATAATAATGCTGTCCATCGACAGTACTCCAGCATGCACGAGTCCTCGCTCATGGAGGTACTGCAGTCCGAGAGCGACCTGGTACAAGATGCGCCACTTTGGCGCTCCCTCGAGGAAAAGCTTGTCGACACCCATGACTTCCTCGTGGATGTAGAACATGTCGGGGCCGACGTGGCACGCTCCAAGCATAGAGAGCACGTGGGCGTGACGCATCTCTGCCCATCGAGAGGCCTGCCAGATGAAGAACTCCTCGCTCCACTCGCGCGGCACGACGATCGTGGCGACGCGGCGACCTCCCCATGTCTCGTACGACTCGGTGAGCTGATCAGCGCTCGCAGCCTCTTCTTCCGGCTGTTGCTGTTGTTGTTGCTGCTGGTGCACGAGGATCTCGCAGGGCGGCGTGAACCAGTGCGGGAGCGCCATGAGGATGATGCCGGACTCGCTGGCGACGTGCTGGTACACGTCCGCGAGCAGCTTGAGCTCTCCCTTGGTAAGCTTGGCGGCGTGCTTGGTGACGTCATACTTGATGAGCGAGAGGATCTCGAGCTGCTGGCGGTCGTCTCCCATCTCTTCTGTCAGCGTCTGCTCGTCCTCGAGCAGCTCGCGGAAGAACTGCACGCGCGCGAGTCGCTCGGTCCTCAGCGCTCTGGGCCACTGCGTCCAGAAGTCGCTCTGCGGGAGTCCGTAGGTGGCGAAGAGCGCGTCGAGCATGGCCTCGAACCTCTCGGAGAGGTCGATGAAGTAGCCCGAGTGCGCGAGCTGCAGCAGCAGCCGGGGCTCCTTGTTGTACCTGGCGAGCTCGGCCCTCATGGCTAGCGCGGCTTCAAGGGCCGCCCCGAAGCTGGGCGGGGCCTCCTCGACCTGCTCCACAAGCCCCTGCAGGTTCCTCCACCGTGCAGCCACGTGGCCCTCGGGGAAGAAGTGCTCCTCGTCCATGTCTTCGTCTCCGCGCTCCTCCCTGGGCACGCCCTTGTACTCTCCGACCTCGAGCCACAGGTGCTCGACGGCCTGGTCCCCGTACTTGTCCTTGATGGCGTCGAGCGCTGGCAAGCTCGAGGCCGGAGCACGCAGCTTGACCTTCCAGAACGGCGCGTCCTCGCCCTCGAACGAGCTCAGCGAGCGTCTTCTTCGCCTCGGCGGGTTCTCAACCTCGGGACGCGACGGCGGAGACGCCAGCAGCACGGCTGGAGGCGGAGCTGGAGCCTTGCGAGGCGCCTGGACGCCTCCAGCGACGTCCACAGCACTCGTAGACGCCGCGCAGCCCATGGCGACGAGCTGGAGGCCGGAGCTGGAGCGTTCGCGAGTGGGAGAAGCAGGCGGAGGCAGGCGGCGGACCAAGCGAGCGGGCGAACGGCGCAGAGCCCATGCGCCGGTTTTCTCGCGGGGGCGGGTGAAAGCGCTGCGCTGGTATCGAGAAGCCAGGATGACATCCGTCCTCGTAACGCGTAGAGAATTGGGGTAAATTGGAGGGTTCGACGGCGTAAAACTGTGGCAGACGGGGCAGAACCCATGCGGACCGACGGCATTATCTTGAGGAATGTATGGGAACGAGGGACGTCCCACGGCAGTAAGTTGAAGGCTGAGAGTGTCTAAAACGGAGGACGACCCTCTGCTGCGCCTGCGTCACGAGGTGAATCGGAATGGACAAACTTGGAGATCTCCCCGCCTCGCTTCAACTTGCTCCTCACGGGGCAGCATGACTCCAAGCAAAGGGTTGGGTACGATATGGATCGTAGTCTGAAGGACCTCTGCGATAGCACGATCCAAAAGGTGGCGTGTGTGCGTCGAACTTTGCCCGGGGCGGCCGCGAACATGCGCGCAACGTTGGCGAGCGTACGTTTGCGCCAGCCTTCAAGCGCAACACTTGACACAATGGCTACACGAGTGTCATGCAACCAGGTCGACATGGCTACATGCTACATGCTGTCGCCGTTTGATCCCGATATAGCGGCGGCACATGTGTCAAGTTGTCCACGGCGGGCTATTTCCATGCTCATAAGACTCGACGCAAGTGAAGATACCTTTGTCTCAATGACTCAATTGCTGCAGAGCTCATTTCATTCGAAGCCCGCTGCTCTGACTGATCGCTGCTTGGCGTGAACCTCCGGGCATGAAGGTGCTGGCGTGGATCAAGCGAGACCGCCACCAAGTGTACCAGGCTGGCAGTGGCGGAAGCCGCCGCAAGCAGCGAGAGGTTGTCACGACTCGCCGCGTGCTCGTGACACTGGTCAACATCGTCGCGACATTCCTCACGCTCTTCACGGGCCTGCGAGAGAACCCTGTGCTGCTGTTTGTGACAGGCAAGTATGACTACGCGCGCTCGCGGTTTACCAGCGGAGATATCAACTACGACATCGTGCGCGACGACCTGTTGCGCATCGAACATCAACTCAACCTGACCCAAGTGGGTCAAAACTACAAGTTCATCGCTGCACCCGTGAGATCGCCCGCGACAGTCGGAGATGATCGGAATGTCTGCATGCGCGTGAACTCGATCAACGTTTCGGTCATGCGCACCAACTTTGACGATTTCTGGGGCCACGGTACTCGTCGTATCTCCCGCTACTTCTACAGCATTTCTGCACCGCACTGCGACGTCATCAACTTCCAGCCGCAGTGGATCTCTGATTGTGAGAATGGTACATTGAGCGGCGTGAACGCGTCAGACTGCTACACGTACATCACGGACAACTTCGACATCCTCAAAAGTGCAAGAAACATACAAATGGGCACGACCGCAGAGTTTGGAGCTCTTGGTGCACCATATTTGCGATGTAAGGGCAGGCCCGAGACCACATTTGAGTTTATAACCGACTTTATGCTTCATCACTCCTACTGGGCTGGTGGTAGCTTTCACGTCGAATTGCAAAGCAGCAAGTGCAATGCGGTATCTGTCGCATTGAGCAGGGACTGGGAATATGGCTTGTTTCGAGTAGAAGCAGCTGATCAAGCCTCATCGATGCTCATCGCAGTCAATAGTGCTGGCTGGTTCGCCTCCATTATATCATATTTGTACGGCTTCGTCTCGCTGGTGCTCATCGCGCAGGGTATGGGGGCAGCAGTCGTCCATTCTGCGATTGTAACCTACATCCCTCGGAAGCTGCGATTCCTGAACGACCTGAAGTGGCTCAAGCGGTTCTTCCCCTTCATGCCTGCTGCAACAATGCTCGTCGAAGACGAGAACACGGTCATTCGATTCAAAGGAACGGTTCTGATGGCGTCCAATTTGTGGATAAACCACTGGCTGTACATCGTGCTCAGTATTCTTGACTCTCTCGTCAGCGTCCGCACGACCTACGTGATTTTCGGCAAGGGCACATGGTATTTATCCAAGAAAGCAACGTTCGAGAATTTCATCTTCACTTGCAGTGCTCTGTCGCGCATCACTTGGTTCACCTGTCTTGTTCATACAATCATCCGTTTAGTGCTCAAGATTATTCTTCGCGGTATCAAGACACTACGGGTCATGCGAGAGCAGCTTCGGCAGCGACTCGACTGGTATGTCGACGCTATGTCTCTGTTCTTGAGCTACAAGATCTACAACGTACTGCTATTCATTTTGCTGTACCTCTTCCTCGAGGCAACTGGATCTGTCACGCTTATGGTCAAGGGCAATCCGTACAAGGTCGGAATGTACGGTGGCCAACCGTCTTACGCTAGCTTCTGGCAAAGTGAGCTTGTATGCGACTACTTTGTCATTGTCTCGCTGCTAACTGCTGGTGGGTGGGCAATTGGCACGCTCATGCTTTTCACAAAGTACAAGTTCGTGGCCAACAATCGCGCCATTCGGCTCCTGCAGACACGCTACTTGTTCGTTGGATGGGATCTTTTCGTTGCACTTGATGCGCTTGGAATCGACCCGTACGACCCTAAGCTGCTCATCAATGATACAGCTGTGGCTGCATGCTCGCTCGGGTCGCTGCTGCAGCAAATGTACCAGTCAGGACCCAGTGGCTTGGTATCGTTTACTGGAGACTACATCTTCGAGGGTGGAGGATTTTCAAGAGAGCCACCAGTTTTGAAGTATCCTACCAAGAAAGCAGTTGCCATGGGGCTGCTAGAGACAAAGCCCATTGCGACTGGAAGATCTACAGAGATTGCCACCAAAGTGCGCTACGGGCCGTCAGCATCCCAACCAAAAGATACAACATCCGCCATGTTTTCGTCGCGCGTCAGTGACAGTGATATTGGGCAGGGTGTGGCCGAAAAGCACGGGACCATCCAGGAAGAGAATCCAGCAGGAGCAGCTGAATTCAAAAGCCTTTTCGATCGCAAACTCCGCATTTTTTCTGAGAGTACCTATGGACGAATACTTCTCGTCGACGATCGTGAGGCCGGCAAGTATGGGCGCAACGAAGCCGGTTTCATGGAGTACAGTCTTCGGGACGCGCTTTCATACATGGGACTCCATGACATCAAGTTTGTTCTGGGCAAGAAGAAGAAGCTGCGTGTTTACTAGATAACAGCAATAGGAAGGATAAAGTGAAAAACAAAAACGCGATGTATTTCCAAACTAGACTTTCACATTAAACTCCCTGCAGACTTCTCGGCAGCACAAGTTGGCTAACGCCTTCGTGACCTAGCCATGGACGGCCGTGTAGTTGTAGTACACCTCGTTCTCGTACTCTGGAGCGCAGAATGGGAAGGTAACATCAGAGTGTTCCGGAGCAAATAGTTCCTTGCCGGAAGTGTACGTCACGTAGCAGCCCAGCACAAAGCAAATGACCACCACAATGATGCCCGGCACCTTCTCCCACATCGGAAGCTTTCCCCACGCCTTCTGGTAGTAGTAGATGATCGGAAGTAGGATGCAGTTGACCGTGATGCACGAGGCACCGACAAAGTCTGTGAGTGCGCCAAAGTCGTCCTTGAACACGATTGACAGAATGACCAGGACCACGACGATCGTGACACGAAG
>JAASGX010000337.1:0-26031 GCA_023334415.1 Phytopythium chamaehyphon | reverse complement strand
CCCAGGTCGGGGAAAGCGAGCGTGGCTGTCCCCGTCGACTACGAGCAGAGCTCGCGACCAGTTGCTCTCACGCAGGAGTCACTGCAAGAGCTGATGACAGCATCCCTCGTCGTGGGCTTGTATTTTGGAGAAGCACGAGCACCGGACAAGGACGAGCTTGTGGGAGTAGCTGCGGTATTGATGGACGATGTCCTGCTCGCAGGCCACATGAGTCAGAACGTGGAGATTCGAGGCGCTGGAAAAGAAGTGTTTTCACTTTCTTTATCCGTTCATAGCGATGCCAACCTGGCGGACTTCCTCGTTGGCGCGCGGCTGTTGCGCATTCACACCCCTGTGCTGGGTAACTTACCTCTAGAATGGACGCTTCAGGGGTGCACAAGTGATGAGGACGCTGTGCAAGCGTGCGCATCGCCTGAGCGTAACACTGCCGTATACGATTTCTCCGTCACTCTACCAAAGTGCCCAACAACGAGTGCTGAAGATACAATAACGACCATTCTGTTCAAGGGTGGGAAGCTGCAGTTCGAACGTCAACCGGAAGATGATTCAGCTCTGCTCCAAATGAGTAAGCATGACGAAGTCAACGCAGGAAATCCAGTGATGGCAGGGTTGTGGGCAATTCGCTTTCCGGAGGCGTCGACAAAGTCACTACTGTATCTAAAGGTAGAAAGTTAGCTTTTTGTGTGTGTTTTGAGTGATTTTTAACACCCTTCTCGTTCTTTAGGACAATGCTCGGCTTCTAGTCGATTTCCTTGTGGTTGAAAAGCGAGTCCAATGTGCTCTTACGCGGATCAATCTGGAGACAAGCATCACCAAGGCAGCTGAGACAGTCCGCTCTGAGTTTGAGATAGCTTTGAATGAGCTTATGACCCCTGGGACGACTCAAATTTCGCCAAGAGGCCTTTTACGAGCATTAGCACCCATCGAGCGCAGCGTGTTGGAGCAGGAATTAAATGCTTCAGCTTCAAACGATGACAAAAAGAAGCTGCAAGGACTACTCAGTGAATTCGATACCATGATTGTCGGTCGAGCATCATCCACGTCATCGTCGCTTCTGCACTTGAAGACTTACGCTGGGATTACCATCGAAATCGCAAACATGCCGCTCGTCCTTCAACCACCTCAGGAATTGGAAGTACCTGCACAGTCTGTAGAAGAGATGGTCACTTGTCGCGATGTGGATGGAGAGTATGAGGAACAGCGCAACTCAATCAAAGACCTGCGTCACGAAATCCGTGGTGTGGTTGTCAAGTTGCTTCGCGAATACGAAGACACTTTCCGCGGTCCAGAAGAGGCAGAAGTAACCCGCCACGACAAGCGTCAGGCGCTTATATTCCGCTTAAACACTCAAGGCGTCTACCACTCATTTAAAGATACACTAAAGAAGCGCATCGTGTCGGTGATCCGTGACCGATTCTCGGCACTGACTGTGGAAGAAGATGGAGATATTCAGCAAGCCAGTCCGCCTAGCAACCCAGGTGAAAGCAAACATGAAGCTGGGAACGTCCAAGATAAACTAAGGGAGCGTTTTGGGCAATTGTACGTCTTGCTAATGGAAGAAGTGCATGCTGTTCTGCGTGAAACCTTCTATTCCGACAACGGGACGATTGATACGGCCAGTGAAATGGCCGATGGTAAGCCTACGCACAGTGAAATATCGAGCATATTGGCGACTTTAAAGCTCAAGGCAATGGAAAATGAGGTTAACGCAGACTTGGACAAGAGCGAGACTCTGCATCTCGATCGAATAGCCTACATCGAACAACTTATCGTCGCAACTAGCACAGGAACTTCTCTCATCGACGTGGCCAAGGAAATTTGGTTCGAATATGCATGCTTCTGCATGAGGACAGGTAAACTTGACAAAGCCGGTTCCAGTCTGGCTCAATGTCTTCGCCTTACCTCACACAATCTTCCGGCAACCATTGCGCTTGCAGCGCTCCAACTGGAGCTTGGAGACTTTGTGCAGGCTGAGGGCCTTGTTAAAAACTCTATTCAGATAGCGCTGGGCACTTCTGGAGGAGATGGAAGCGGCTGGGAGCTGATGACGTTGTCCCACGCACTGCTCGCCTACTATTATTCTCAATCCGGCAAGGATTCGACCGGGAACTTGGTCCTATATGAGCTCATCAAGGCTCAGCAAGTGCTCAAAAGACTCGGCGGTGAACACTACCAACAACCCAACATTTGCGCTGCCACAGTTTGGATTATTTTGGCCGAGTATGCACATGAACACGCTCTTCGAAGACTGCTAAAGACTTCTCTGCAACTCGCAAATTCTAGTATCAGTCCTAGAGATTCCATTGCCGGAGAACAACGAGTTCTTCGACTGGTGTTGGATGCATGGTTGAGCGTGTCTGAAGGTGACGTGTTCAACGATCTGGTAGTAAAAACGTTACGGGATGCAATTGAAATTGATCCAACACATGCGCTTGCTTGGTTTACACTCGGAAAACTGTATCTACAGCGTGATAATCAAGCGAGCCCCAGCGCAATCGAGTGCTTTCAACGAGCCATGGAGCAAAGGCGTCGACTTCGTGTTTTAGATCGAATGGCGCTGTATGTTCACCATGGCTTGGCTCTTCTTCACACTTCCCAGTTTTCAGTAGCTGAGATTGTTTTCCTTGTATCTTGCGATGAGTTTCGCAATGCTTCGAGCTGGCTTGGAGTGGGTATCGCCTGCCTGCGAATGGAGAAATGGAATGGAGCACAACTCGCGTTGGCTATGGCGAATCGACTGGATAGCACCAACGCAGACGTCTGGGGTTACTTGGCGCTTCTCGCGTTGACTGCACATTCGTGTGTTACAGCAAGTGACGAGCTGGATGCTAAACAGTTCGTTTCTCAAGCATTGCGGTACAATCTGTCAAATCCGGTTCTGCTGCGCGAGCTTAGCAACGGATTCATTGCGATCGACAGGCTGGAGCATGCTGAGCGACTCCTCCGCCGATCTCTCGTGTGTCAAGACTCGTCGTTGACGCGAAAAACCCTCGCAGACGTGCTTTCTGCTCAAAACTGTGCCGAGGACGCTCTTCGCCAATACGCTCAGTCGTTGAACACCGTCGAGACGGTTGAGGAGCGTTGCGATCTACTCGAAAAGTCAGCGCAGTTGCTCGTGACGCTCGGTCGACCGGAGGAAGCAGCAGATTACAGAGCGATGGCGAATGAGTTTCAGACATGAACCACGACGAAGCTCAAACATTAAAAGCTTATGGATGATTATCGAATTATGATTAACATGTATCAGCAGGTCGTAGGTGCACCTGTTGTTCGGCTTGATTGAAGCGATTGTAAGAATTTTTCGATATTAGCGAGTCCCAATAGCAGCCCATCGTCTGGGGAGTCGAGCTCGGCGCTCATTTGGCAGTGCGCAAAGTCGATGAGTCGAACATCCACATTGGCGGGATCGCCACCACGGCAGTCGCCCTCATAGATCATGAGCAGCGATGATCCCCAAAATCGAAGGCCACACGTGTGGCTGATCACATCACGAAGGGTCTGAACCTTGGATAGCAGTCGCTCGAGAGTCTCCCAGCGGATTTGCTCCCCGCATGTCAAATACTGTTGACGTAGAACCCGAGTCAGACACTTGCATTTTGAAACATACTTATGCTTAGGAAACCGACCGTAGCGAGTGCGAGCTCGATATCAGCGACTTTCAGACGCCTCCCCCAGTGCTTGTCCCAGAGCAAGTATTCGTCCAGTTCTGTATCGTAGATTTGCATCCCGCACAGGCGCAGTCCTAGCTCGAGAGATGTCGTTGCTGCGCATTTGGCACTATGACTCGCTGCTTTTGCTGGCGTAGCATCCGCTCCATGTTGACGCGTGCCCATTTTGATGTCAAGCACACAAGGACGGCGGAATCCACGGGTGAGATCTCCCAATACGAGATAATCCTGAAGCTGTGCAAAGCACCCGGTGGCGCTCATAGCAGCTCCTCGGGTCACACTTGAAAACCTCTCTTTCCGCCAGAGAGTTGCGCTGTAACCTGCTTGAGATGCTGATCGGACGAGTCGGCGTTTCTTACCGAAGACGCTTGGATGTGGGATCCGGGGCGATCTAGAATGCGTCTTGCATTGAGCCGCGCCTTCGCCCCCAGTGGTAGCAGGGCGCCTATCACCACCACTAGCATTGGTAGAACCTTCTGCTACCGCAGGGCTCTGCGAGAGGTTTAGCTCTACTGACACTTTCCCGACAAATGGTGGCACGAATGCCGTGAGCTGCGGGTGGCAAGACGCCAGCGCCTCGTAAAACAGCAGCTCCAGCGCGATTGCAGGTTTGCACACCGACCCATCGGCACTCCTCAAGAACGGCTTGTGGCCGCCTGCCTAATAATCATCCGTATCACCCAGTCAGTTGACATTTTTCGAGTAGACATCCGAGCGAGTGGTGAGACCTGATGTTTGTACAGGTAGAAGACCGTGCCGTCCGGCGCCTGGGCCACGACCTGGTTGGAGCCCACAAGCTCCTCCGCCGCGGCCTCTTCCGCTGCCGCTGCTTCGCCTCCTTGCGAGGCCCCAACAGCCGTCAAGCCGGCCATGTCCGTCGTGGCGTCGCCCTGCAAATTGCCCGATGCACTGGAAAGCTGGGGCTCGTGGGCCTTGGTGCCCATTTATAGTGTCGCTGACAGCGCGGTCGGCCATCCGAGAGCTTCGTATTTTTACATTTGCATCCGCCGCTTGATCGCGTTGAAGCGAGCCGCCAAGTTGAAGTTGGGCTCTCGGACGCCGTGGCTTGGCAGGCATCGCCTCCAGCACTGCCACTGTGCTGCACTGTCGAGCTGCATCACTGCGTCATCCGTCTGCGAGCCACGGAGCAGGCGAACGGCGAGCCTCGCTGCCGCCTTTGCCGCTTCGCAGGCGCGTCATTCTGCCACGCGTCGACGCGCATGAGCGCAGTTCCTGGCAGCGAGCCCCGTGCGCTGATTGGCTGTCCTCTTAAGTACGCCTTAAGTACGCCCGAAACTACCACTGTGAAAACTCCCCGTTTCCCCACTACCCGATCCGACACCTTGGCCGAAAAGCGCCAGCGAGGCGAGAAGACCGGCGAGCATGAACCTGTTCCGGCTGGCGGGCGACATGGCGCACCTCGCGAGCTTCCTCGTGCTGCTGCTCAAGCTGCTGGCGTCGCGCTCGGCCAACGGTGGGCGCCCAGCGAAGCGGGGGCTGCTGAAACGGGGGAGGGGGCGATCTAACCGAGTAACTGGGCACCTGTAGGCATCTCGCTCAAGTCGCAGGAGCTCTTCTTCCTCGTGTTCGTGACGCGCTACGTGGACCTGCTGACGCACTTCGTGAGCGTGTACAATACCCTCATGAAGGTGCTCTTCCTAGCCTTCTCGGGCGCCATCGTGTACGTCATCCGCTTCCGCGAGCCCTTCCGCAGCACCTACGACAAGTCGCACGACGCATTCCTGCACCTCAAGTTCGCCGTGCTGCCCTGCGCGCTGCTCGCGCTCGTCTTCAACGAGCAATTTGAGGTCATGGAGATCCTCTGGACCTTCTCCATCTACCTCGAGGCCGTCGCCATCATCCCGCAGCTCATCCTGCTGCAGCGCCACGGAGAGGTCGAGAACCTCACCAGCAACTATGTCGTGCTGCTCGGCGCCTACCGCGGCTTCTACATCGTCAACTGGATCTACCGCGCGGCCACGGAGAAGTCCTACCACTTCATCTGGCTCATGTTCATCGCCGGCATGGTGCAGACCGCGCTCTACGTCGACTTTTTCTACTACTACGCCATCAGGTACGCCCGTCGCCGCCGATCATGCACACGTTCGCTGCCGCGTGCCTAACCTTTTGCTACGTGTGTGTCCGTGACCAACAGCAAGTACCACGGCAAGAAGATGACGCTGCCGTCGTAGATGGCGCGGCGCGTCGGCGACCCTTGCATCTGGCGTCTAGAGGAGAGCGAAATGAGAAAACGCCCCAAAGGATCGAGAGGAACCGATGAAATTTGCTACTATGTCGGTGAATCCAAGCTTTAGCATGCTGTGCGACTCGAAGATAGATGGGTTACATACAGCAGAGGTCAGCCCTCTAGGAAACTAAAGTCGCAGTGCTTGGACACGTGGTCCGCCGCCATCTCTAACCGCGCCGTGTCGTCGACGCGGATCTTGGCGGTAAAGCCTGCGATACGCGCCGTAAGCGTGTAGCTGTCAGCCTTGTCGGGCGACACATAGATGCACGGGATGTTGTCCGCGTCCAGCCGCCGCGCGAGCTCGGGGCTCGGTGGGTCCCACCCCGTCATGATGAGTCCCGACTTGAGGTTCTTGCCGTGCGGAATGGACGCCTCCTGGTTACCGATGATGGCGTCGATCACATCCTGGCGCCCCGTGTGCTGCCAAGACACAAACACTCGAGTCAGCCGTCAACTATTGACCACTGCAACTAACGAACGCACCGTGATGACGAGCTGGTTGGGGATGGCCTTGAACAAGTTCTTCTCGTCAACCGGGGCCAGCGCAAGCCGCGTGCTGGTAAAGTACCGCATGTTGGCGTCGTGACCCGAGATCATCTCCGACTTGAGCAGCTTGCTATAGTCCGCCATGGTCGGACTCGCCAGGTCCTTGAGCTCGGGGATGCAACCGACGAGTGGGATGCCCCAGCGCTTGAGCGCGCGCGAGAAGTAATCCTGTCAAGGGACACCGTCAGCCTCCAAGTCCACGCCCGACTTGATGGGGTGGGTTTGCACCTGGATCATGTCCATCTTGGCCGGGTTGACCTTGTTGAGGATGACGCCGCGCATGCGCACGTTGTGCTTGACGAGCAGCTCGCGGTTCATGGCGAGCTGGTCGAAGGACGAGCCGAGGCCGCCGAGCGCAACGCACACCACGTCCATGTTGAGTTGCGCTGCGTGGGACGTGGAGCGCCGTTAGTTGAGCCACGCAATGTACAATATGCAATGTGCAATTTGCAATGTGCGCTGCAGCTGGCAAGGCTGTGAGGCTACGCGGCATCAGCCCACTCACCGGCGACCTGGGCGTTGTTGAGCTCGCAGATGGAGCCGACGCCCGTGTGGCCCGTGCCCTCACAGATGAGGAAGTCGCTGTCGCGGTAGAGGCTGGCGTGCGCGCTGCGGATCGCGGCCGCGAGCTGCTGCTCGGTCACCTTGCCGTCGATGAAGTCGCGCGTGAAGCCGTCGGGGAAGATGACGGGCGACATGTCCTTGTAGTCGTGCACGAGCCCGAAGTGCTCCTTGAAGAGGAAGGCGTCCTGCGTCAGCGGTCAGCGGTCAGCGGTCGGTCAGTGGCCGTCCATTCACAGCCACAGCCGCGCGGTCGCCCCACCTTGTCGACGCGCAGGCCGCCGCCCACGGGCACGTGCTGCTGGCCCACGGGCTTGCAGTAGGCCACCTGCCGGCCCGAGCCGCGGAAGCGCGCCTGCAGGCTCTTGACGAGCCCGAGACTCACGGTCGTCTTGCCCACGTGCTGGCCCGTCGACAGCACCAGCAGGTGCTTGGTCATGGCGAGCGGCGTGTGGCGTGTAGCGTGTGGCGTGGCTTGGCTTGGCGAGCGGCTTGGCGGCGGCGCGAGGAGGGCGATCGCCGAGTGGGCTTTGAGTCAGCCTGGAGGATCCGCGCGCCGCTGCTAAAGTGGCGCCGCCATACCGCTCACTTCTATTTTGTAAGTTTGGTCGTAAAGTAGACACAGTTGTCGAGTTTCGGCTTGCGTTCGCGCCGATACAGGCTCACTTCCGACACGCAATACTAGAAGTTGCATTTACGAGGAACACCAACCTCCTGGTCGGCATGGACGAGGACGAGGACTGGGCGCTGGCGCCGACGCAGGTGGCGCAGGCCTCGCAGGCGCTGGGCTGCGACCCGCCGGGCTCTTGGCAGCCGCGCGAGCGCTGCGCCGTGTGCGCGCTGGACGTGACGCGCTGGGGGCTGCTCGAGCGCACGCGGCACCTGAACGCATGCCTGGACGCCGCCGCGCTGCGCCGGCCGCTCGCCTGCCCCGCGTGCGCACGCGACCTGACTGACTACAGCGAGCAGCGCCGCGCCGCGCACGCCAACCTGTGCCTGGACCGCCTGGCCGGCGCCGCTGGAGCGGAAGAGGCGAAGGCTGAGGCGGCGGCAGGAGCGCGAGGCCCAGTGGCGGCAGAGCGAGCAGCGCAGCCGAGGGACGCGTACGCATGCAAGATCTGCGGTCAGGACCTGGCGGGCAAGCGACTGGACGCGCGCATCCGCCACGTCAAGCAGTGCGGCGCCAAGTTCGGCGTCCGCCCCAGCGACCTAGCGGCGGTGCTGGCCGAAGAGCAGGCGCCCATCAGCAAACTTGAGGCTGCTCAGGAACCAGACGCTGCTGTCGATGCACCTCTAGCTGGTTGTAGCGACGATGCGGGCGGGGCGCAGAAGAATGCGTTCGCGCTCATGATGGCTCGTGCGGCTTCGGGGTCGCCTCCAGAGCAGGCTCGCAGTGGTACGATGCGGTCTCACTCACTACCCTTTTTGCCTCGACGTGGAGATCTTACATGTCGTAGTCTCTGCGGTCAGCACCAACGCCTTCGACGTCATGATGAAGAACTCCCGGACGGGAGCAGTGCTGGATGCCTCGAAGCGACAGCGAGTCGGCGGGTGGCGTGGCAGCAATAACGCCAATCAAGCCCGGTCGAGCGATACCTGGAAGCGCAGGACGTCGAGATGCCCCGAGTTCAAGCGCATCAAGGGCACGTCGCCGCCTTTCATTGTCGACGGATTCAACTATGCGAGCAAGGAGCTCAGCAGCATCTACTTTCTAACTCACTTTCATTCCGACCACTACGGGGGCATCACCAAGGTGAGGAACCTGCTGCTTTCAGTACAAGTATGCGCCTATGGATGACTTACGTTGCTACTTAGAGCTTTGATTGCGGTGTTATCTACTGTAACGAGGTGACGGGAAAGCTCGTGGTACAAGAGCTTGGTGTTGATCCCAAGTTTGTCCATCCGGTCCCGATGAATCGTCCAGTCACCATTGAAGGCGTTGAAGTGACCTTTATGGATGCAAATCATTGCCCTGGTGCCACGATCGTGCTTTTTCGGCTCAAGAATGGAAGCGCATACTTGCACACTGGAGACTTTCGCTTCTGCCGCGCCATGCTGGAGTATCCTCCACTGCGACCCTACGTTCCAGCATCTTCCGATGGCAGTGTCACGGCCAAGCGTCTGGATGCCATCTACCTCGATACGACGTATGCCGACCCTAAGTACACATTTCCGACCCAGCAGGCGGCTATAACGCATGCGTTGTCGCTGATGGATCGTCATCTACAGCGTAACACCGACAGCGAATCGCCCGAGCCTGATCGAAAAACGCTCTTTCTGTTCGGCTCATACTCCCTAGGCAAAGAGCGCCTCTTCATGGAGGTAGCAGCAAAGTTCCAGCGCAAGGTTTGTGTTTCCAAAGCCAAGCTACGCGTGATTCAGACGTTTGGCTGGCCTGAGCGTCAGATGCGGTTACTTACCACGGAAGCGGGGGCGACCAAGTAAGTTCCACTCTGCCATGGGCACCATTGATGAAGTGCTGATGAGAATTGTGCCAATGCAGTTTGCATGTGGTCCCGATGCAGAATCTTCAGATGGAGCACCTCACAGCTCTGCTCGACAAACACAGGCTTCGTTTCCACCGCGTTGTGGCTTTCCGGCCAACGGGGTGGACTTTCGGTGGAGGAAGTGGTATGTCGACGTGCAAGACCGATCTAAGCGGCAGCATCCGCGTTTACGGAGTGCCCTACAGTGAGCATTCCAGCTTTCTTGAGCTGGCAGATTGCGTTCGCTCATTCAATGTGGGCGAGATTATCCCGACGGTCAGTTCGAGAGTCATAAATGAAGTCTGACAGAGTGTGAAGGCACCTAACTTTTGGGGGTTTGGTATCTGCAGGTTAGCTGCAACACGGATCAGCAAGTGCGAAAGCAGGTTGATGCATTGCGTCAGGCGGCCTTCAGCAATCTCCAAGCGCTATTTCAGTCGCAGCAGCAACAAACGTGATAGCACCCATTGGTTTGCTGGCGTCGCTTGGCTGGGAGTCTCAAATCGATTCTTGCGAGCCTGAAGCGACCCCATGGCGTCAAGTTACTCCTCGCATTCCAGCGATAGCCAGGTGCTTTCTCTGGACTCGACTGATCGCCCAGGAACCTCTAGCGGCCGACCAGGTACCTCTAGCGGTCGACCAGGAACGTCAAGCGGTCGGCCAGGAACCTCCTCGGGTCGCAAGAAAGCGAGCAACGCGAACAAAGTGAGCGAGTTTCGGCAGCTTCTGGAGCGAGAAGAGCTTCCGCTCGTGATTTCTGCGCCACGCTTCGATGGCTCTCGACGCGTGACGTGGACGGGAGGCAGTACCGACCCTCTCGACGACCTCGCGCACTGGCTGCCGCTCTGTATCGGCGGTCTCCAAGACGCAATGGAGCCGTACCCTTCGTTCGCTTTCGACGCAGCAATGGCGCTGCTGGAGCGCGCAATGGCGGACGGAAAAGCGCTCAAGCACGCACTTCCACCCGTGATGGCACAGCTCAAAGCAGCGCTGGGCACGCGGGACGCGGTCGTCGTGAACCGTTCGTTGCTCGTGCTGCAGCAGCTCGCAGTGTGCGATGGGGTCGGCAGCGTGCTAGCAGACTACTACCGATCGCTGCTGCCGCTTTGCAACATTTTGCAGGACTCACACCTGGGCACAGGTGACGATCGCACGCGTACTCTTGTCGCCGATGTGCTCGAGACGCTAGAAGCTTACGGGCCCGCCGATGCACCGGTGCTCATCCAGCAATATGTGCCAGCGTACCAGCGAAGCTGCTAGAAGTAGGTGTACTTTTCGTACCCTTCAACGTAGTCTTCAACATGCACGTGGTATCATCGTGTGCCATTAATTCTGCTCTACCGCGTGCTCGGTCTAAAGGTGTTGCCTCCCTAGCATCGACCGACTATGGACATTGCCACTGGCAGCTCACATACGCGAGCGCGGGTGGCGGTAGCCGTGCATCTCTTTGGGCAAAGAGGTGGCCACGAGGTCGTCGAGCGAGTGGATGCCGTACTTGTTGGGAGCCCCAGTGCGCCAAAGCTCGCGCGCGTTCAGCTGGCCGTCGACCGTGAGGAACTCGACGCCCATGTACTGCTGGTGCCAGCGGATCATGAAGTCGATGCGCGGCGTGGGGAAGTTCCCGAGCATCTCGGCCATGTTCTTGAGAATGCACAGCCCGTACGGGATGTCCTCCCAAAACAGGCGCGAGTCGACGGCCGGGTGGAACGCGTTGGGCGCGACCTCCACCAAGGGCGTCGCGCAGCCAGCGTATCCGAGGTTGGACCGGAAGATCTGGCGCAGCGACGAGCGATCGCTCACGTCCTCGCCGTAGTGCTTGATCACGCGGTCGCCCATGGGGAGGACGTCCGACAGGTCGAGCGCCGGGAAGCGCTGCAGCAGCGCGTACTTGACCTGCTGCAGCTCGTTGTCGAGGATAGCGAGCTGCTCGGCTGAGAACTCGTCAAAGTCGGCGTAGAGCGTCATGCCCTCGCGCTTCTCGAGCTCCTCGCGCGTGTACGTGCGCTTGCCGTCCCAGTCGCGGAAGATGGCGTAGTAGCGCGCCGGGTGGATGATCTGGTTGGACGGCGTGAGCGTCAGGTTGAGGAAGTTGGCGACCGTGCGGCAGGGGATGTCGAAGAGCGTCTCCATGAGCCTGGCGGCCTCGTCTCGGCGCTCCACGGGGTAGCACGCGACCCAGAGGCACTTCTTGGGGCCGATGATGCGCGCCTTGTGGCTGCTCGGTCACGGGGCTGTCAGCGTTCTCTCGGACGAGTGGCGCCGGCTGCACTCAAGCGCTGCACGTACCCGTACTCGTACGCCTTGCAGATCCAGGGGATGTTCTGCAGCCCGAAGAGCTGTCGACACGCACGCGGGGCGATGGTTAGTCGGTCGGTCGGTCGGTCAGCCAGTCAGTCGGCCCACGAGTCAAGGCGGGCGGCGGACGCACCAGGTCGACGTGCTCGAGCCGCTCGTCGCCCAGCGCCTTCTTGGCGGCCCAGTCGAAGCCGCCCTGCGCGAACAGCGCGCCGAGCTTGACGCCGCGCTTGAGGTGCGGCGCGACGGCCGCCAGGATGTCCGGGTGCGCGTTGGCGGGCGCGGCGACGAGGACGACGTCGGCCTGCGGGATGACGCGCTGCGCGTGGCTGGAGACGAGGTGCAGGCGGCCGAGGAAGCTGCCGCGCGACTCCCAGCTGCTGCCGGCCGTCGACACCTCGACGGTCTCGCCCCAGCGCTCGGGCCGCCGCGTCAGCACGTGCACGCGCACGCCCTGGCTCGCCAGGTACGCGGCCGCCACGTGCGCGCCGTTGCCGCCGCCGCAGATGGCCACGGTGCCCACGGCCGCCTTGTCGGCCGCGGCCGGCACGTGGCGCTCGAGCTGCGCGCGCGCGGATGCCACTGAGAGCGTCATTGCGGGCGGGAGGGGGCTTTTTTACGATGTGCTTTTGGTGCTTGGAGGAGGGGGAGCCTCGGAAACTGACAAAAAGAGACGCGGCCGAGCGAACACGCGGTCGCACTTTTCGATAGGCTACGAGAGGCGAGGAAGGGCGTTTTCATGTTACTACCGATACAGCGAACGATCCGAGCTAGTTGAGCAGCACCTTAGCCTTCTGGTGCGTCTCGGCCGTCACGCGAATGGCGAATAGCTCCGTGAGCTCGTCCTTGCTAAACGCGAAGGCCACGGCGCGGTCGATCTGCTCGATCGCGCGCGCGTACTCCTGCATGGCCAGGTACACCTGCGCCAGGTGGCAGTACGCGAACTTGGAGCGCGGACACATCTCCACCGCCTTCTCGAACAGCGCCAGCGCCTGGTGCCCGAACTCGGCGCCCTTCTGCACCAGCAGGTTGCCCTGGTTGATGTACGCCATCGGGTACGACGGGTCCAGCTCGATCGCCTTCTCAAACATGCTCTCCACGGTCTGCAGGTCCACCTGGCCGGACGGGATCTGCAGCATCTGCATGTATGTCTCGCCCAGGTAGTTGTAGATCTCCGGCACCTCCGGCGTGATGCGAGCAGCCGTCTTGAGGTACTCGACGGCGCCGTCAAAGTTGCCGTTGCGCGCGTGGGTCACGCCCAGCTGGATGTACGCCATCGAAAAGTCCGGCGAGATGCTGATGCACTTCTCAAGGTCCTGGAACGCCAGCGACACGGACGAGTCCGAGCCCGAGCCCGACAGGTCGATCGAGTGCAGCTGGCCACGGTGAAAGTATGCGGTCGAGCACTCGGGCTTCTCCACGAGCGCCATGTCGAACCACTCGAGCGCCTTCTGCAGGTCCTTTTGGTCAAAGCACAGGCCACCCATGCGGATCTGCAAGTGCGGCAACAAATCATTGTCAGTCTCAACGATGTTCAGCCTCAGAGGGCGCTGCCAAGGGTCTCCCGTACCTTGGCAAAAATCGACTGCGGCTTCTTCTCCAGAGCCGCCTCGAAGCACTTCTTGGCCAGCTCAAACTCGCCGCGCAGGTGATGGTACGTGCCGTTCTCGATCTGGGCCGTGTAACACGCGTCGTCCTCCGGGTGGACAATGGTGCACGCTGCGTCAAACTCCTTGGCGGCAGCATCGTACTGCTTCTCCTTCTTCAGTGCCAGCGCGCGCAGCGTCATGAGCTCACCGCGCTTCTCGCGGGTGTTCTTCCCCTTACCGAGCGTGGCGAGCTCGTTAGCGTACTCGTCTGACGACTTGGTGGCCTCAAGGTCGTTCTCGTCGTCGCTCGGGTGGAACGAGGAGTAGTACGACGTCACGAAGAACTGGTCCGGGAGGTAGCGCTTGGGGCTCTGCTTGTTCTGCTGCGTGTCCTCAATCTCCTTCTCGGTGATGGCGGTGTGGATGCGGCTGATCTCGACCGCGAGCTGCTCGTCCACCTGCTCCTGCTTTTCCTCCGAGATGACCAGCAGGCACACGTAGTCCACGAGCGCTCCCTCTAGGTCGCCCACGGCGGCCTTGGCCTTGGCGCGGCGCAGGTAGGACTTGGGGTGTCTGCGATAGCGAGCGAGGGGCGTGAGTGGACATGGTCACTGGCTCGTTGCAGTATCTGCGCTCGACCGCACCTGTTGTCGAGCTTGAGCGCCTTGGAGCAGTCGGCGATGACGCTCTGGTGTCGCTCGAGCTTCTCGTAGGCGGCCGCGCGGTTCGAGTACATGACCTTGACGTTGCGCGCGTCGAGCGGCTCGGCCTGCTCGCACTTGGCGATGGCGAGCGAGTAGAGCTCGATGGCCTCCTCGTAGGCGCCGGCCTTGTACTTTTTGGTGGCGAGCGTGGCCTCCTCCTGGCCCACGTTGGCTGGCGCGGCCGCTGGCGCTGGCGCTGGCGCGGGCGCCTCGGGCCTCCTGGGGATGGGCTCGGGCTCGGGCTTCCTGGGCGGCTTGGGTGCGGCGTGCACGGCCTCGACGGGCGGCGGGCCGGCCGCATCCTTGGCGTTCGCCTGCTGCTTCAGCTGCTGCTGCTGCTCGAGCTTCAGCTGCTGCTCGCCCTGCTGCTTCTTGCGGTACGCGCCCAGCAGCAGAACGGCGCTGATGGTCGTGAGCGACGCCGCCACGAGCGCCAGCTGCAGGAACGAGCGGCGGTCCATGGCGAGCGGCACCGGCGAGCGACAAGAGGAAGTGAAGCGCGTCTTTCTCACCGCGACGAGCAACCTCGGCCGCACAAAGTGGCGGCGCGGGACCATTGGCCGAAAATGATCGGATACCGGACTCCGATTGGCCAAGAGATTTTGCAAAAAGGTGGCGAATCAGCAGCCGCCGACCACTTTCGCAAAATTACGCGGCTGGCACTGCACGCGGCTGGCGTTTTCCAGCCAACCGATGATGAAGCGGCGCTGGGCGAATGGTGCTGGCCATTCTCGAAAGAGCGCAGCGAGTGCAGTGATCCATCGGTCGTGAGCCTCACCTCCCGTTCCCCAGCCACCCAGTAGACCAGACGCAATGGCCGACGCCGCCGTGAACCCCAAGGCCTACCCGCTCGCGGACGCCAAGCTGACTGTGAGCATCCTCGACCTGGTGCAGCAGGCGACCAACTACAAGCAGATCAAGAAGGGCGCCAACGAGGCCACCAAGACGCTCAACCGCGGCATCTCCGAGTTCATCGTCATGGCCGCTGACACGGAGCCGCTCGAGATCCTGCTGCACCTGCCGCTGCTCTGCGAAGACAAGAATGTACCATACGTGTTCGTGCCCTCCAAGGTGGCGCTCGGCCGCGCCTGCGGCGTCTCGCGCCCGGTCATCGCCGCCTCCATCACGTCCAACGACGCGTCGCAGCTCGGCCCGCAGATCCAGAGTATGCGCGAGCAGATCGAGCAGCTCCTTATTTAAAGGGGCCGCGCGCGGAGCCAGCCTCTCGACGCTCAGCTCCTCCTTCCTTCCTCCCGTGCTTGGTGCGGCTCTACTGTAGCCGTGGCGTAGAGCATCTCGAGTGATATTGAAATGCAAAAAGCTGCGGTTCTCGCACCAATCAATTGCCTAAGAGTTATGCTGGTCTTCACGTCCGTCTTCATGGACCATGTAGTAGTATCGCAAACTGCCCTATGACGCGTTCATGAGCACGTACTCGCGCGTGCTCTCGCCGAACTTGAGCACATCTTTCTCGCGCAGCTCAATGTAGCGCGCGCCATCGATCTTCTTGCCGTTCAGGAACGTCGAGTTGGTACTGTTGAGGTCCATGATGTACGGACGCACCTCCTGCTCAAATCCGAGTCCGTCCGCCGTCTCCTTCTGGAACAGCCGGTATTGCAGCACCGCGTGCTGTTTGGAGCACGACGCGTGCTCCGTCAAGATGTCGGCCACCGCCTTGTCACGGCCCACGAGGAACGCACTCTTGCGGTGCACGTGCAGCGTCGCTGCGGCAGCGTTCGTTGCGTGTCAGGAGGGCGCCAGCAATGTTTTTCCATCACTAGCACGCACCGATCAGCTTGTCGTCCTTGAACACGTACAGCCGGTAGCGCTTAGAGGGCGGGCGCGCCTCGGGTGGCTCACTCCACTTCATCACGACGCCGTTCTGCACGTTGCCCGTGGCCTGGTCCTTGGCGAGCGCGCCGCTGAGCCCGAAGTTGGGCTTCTCCACGGGCTGCTCGGGCTCCTGCGCCTCGCCCGCGGCCTGCTGGTCCTCCTGCTTGCCCCACCTGCCACGGCGGCCGTGAGTCCATCCGCAGAGCCACGCCGTGCCGACCGCGCGGTCACGCACTGGATGAGGTGCGAGAAGTCCTTCGCCTTCTTCTGCTCGCCGCGCGGCTCCTGCCGGCCATGGCCCCCGCCGCGGCTCCGCGAGCGAGAGCGAGAATGAGAATGAGAACGGGGGCGGCAGGGCCGCTCGCCCTCGCGCCCTGACGGCTCCCAGCGACTGCGCCGCGGCCGTGGAGACGCCGAGCGGGAGCGGGAGCGGGCGCGGGCGCGGCGGCGGCGCGGCGGGCTCGGCATGGCTCCAAGCAGCTCGCAGTGGCCAGGCGCGGCCGGAAAATAGCGATTATGTGGTCCGTCAACCCAGCAGCGGCTCTCCCATTCGCGATCCGAGCCATGAGCGACCGCCTCGAGCCCGCCGAGGCGCCCGAGCTGGTGACGCTGCTGGCGGCAGGGCGGCCCGAGCGGGTGCTGCGCTTCATGCGCGAGGCCGACTCGGCGCAGCTGCGCGCGGAGCTGGCGCGGGCGCTCGCGGGCGCCGCGCTGCCGGCCGCGGCGGCCTCGACGCTGCTGGAGGCGCTGCGGCTCCACGCGGCGACGGGGCGACCGGTGCGTTCCTCGCTCGCTCGCTCGCTCGCGACTGGCGGCGGCCGCTAACGCGCGCGACAGACGCGACTGCCACAGCTGCTCGAGCCCGTGGTGCAGAGCGTGACGCCCGCGCTCCAGGCGCAGCTGACGACCCGCGACCGAGAGCTGGCGGCCGAGCTTCTGCCGGCCGTGGTCGCCGCCTGCCGCGTGCAGCTCGCCGCGGCGTTCGCGCGCGCCTTCAAGGTCGACGGCGACCGCGTCGTGGCCGTTGCCCTCGAGCTGCTGCCCACCAACGTGTTCGCGGCCGTGCAGTTGCTGGACGCGCTGCGCCTCAAGCGCGCCGTGCCCGCCGTCGACGTCATCTCGCAGGCCATCCAGCAGAACGACATCCACGCGGGCGACCTATTTGTCAAGGGCGCCCCGCGTCGGGACCAGGTCGCGTACGTACAGCAGCTGGTCGCGTGCAACATCAACGACAAGATCGTCAAGAAGCGTCTCTCGCTCTTCAAACTCGACCCAAGCGAGTTCCCAGAGTACCTTAAGCGGTGCGTGCAGCAGTGTGGAATGTCCCGCTGCCAGAACACTCACGCTCCCTCTGTGCACTTTTTGGTGTCACAGCAAGCAGATCGGCGCGCTTCGCTTCATGATCCACTCCGAGCAGTACGACGACGCACTCGCGTTCGTCGAGCAAGCCGACCACCTCAAAAAGTACGCGTGCGATATGATCCTGCGCAAGCGCGGACCCAACCACGCTGCCACCCAACAGTTTGTGTTCCGAGCGGGCCTTGCTGCGCTGTACCCGCACGTTGAGATCTCCGGGCAAGCCTCGCTTTCGTTCGAAACCGAGGCTGTCGGTGATCAAGCAGGTAGAGGCGACTCAGATGCCTACATCTCGCTGGAAGCACTCATCGGAGCGAGCAATCTGCACTTTGTTGACACGCCAGAACTCCTGCAAGAATGTGTCGATCATCTCCGAGGCCAAAGTGTCATCGGCTTTGATTCAGAATGGAAGACAGTGCACGCCGACGCCACTACAGGAAAAACGCACTCGTTCTGCGCGCTAGTGCAGATAGCATCACGCAACAAGGCGTTTGTAATCGACATGCTAAAGCTTGAAGAGCACGGAGCCATGCTGCTGCCGGTGCTAGCATCCAGCCAAGCTCTCGTACTGGGATTTGATACTCGAGGGGACCTCGGCCCACTGCGCGCATTGCTTACGAACGGAAGCGATGGAAAGCGCGACGACGCTGTTATCATCTCTCAACTTATTGACGTCCAGACGGTTGCCAAAAAGCTGCTTGGCCAAAGATTGAGCACTCCTTCGAATGACGACACAGCAATCGAAGGAAACGATGGAGGTGCCATCAAAAGCGCAGGCGATGAGTCCAGTGCATCTGCTGCCACGGCATCAAAGGATCCGGATTCGACTGCTGACAAACAGAAGAATGGAGGCAGGACGAATCGCCGGGATCGGAAGAAGCGGGGAGGGCCCAGTGGCACGTCTAATTCAGTCTCTCTCACCAGCATTGCCGATCTGTACTTGGGCAAGCCGCTGGACAAGCGCTTGCGCATGTCAGACTGGACGAAGCGCCCACTTTCTGTCGCCCAGCTTCGCTATGCAGCTTTGGATGCTGTTGTGCTTGTGCACATTCTCGAAAAAATGCGGAAGATGCAGCCTCCAGAAGTGTTGGATCCGATTTTGGCGCGCTGCATGCAAAAGAATGTCAGGTGAAAGGGAAGAAGGAAACGGCAATTCCAGGCGCAAAGGCGCACCGATCCTTGAGGGAGAAGAGATGAATTACGTCGACAGCTGAATGCTGTAGGTACTAATCGCTCATAAAACTAGTTAGCGCGTCCGCAAACTCGACGCGCTCAACCTTACTCTCAGCGAGGCAGAAAACGTGTTGCTGCACTGCTGGCGGCAACGCAGTTACTCGCAAGAAGAACTCGCTCAGCTTCTTCTGCAGCTCGTCTCTCTCCTGTGAATTTAGCATTTCAGTCAAAGAAGAAGGCACCAAAGCTATAGTATCATGCAGCAGGTCTTGCCACACCACTCACCTCTGTTGTTTTCTGTAGATGCCGTGTCAGATCTCGCAGCTCGCCTTCAACTCGGAATGTCTTTTCACCCAACTCCACCTTTAGGGAGGCGATCTGCCCATGGAGGTCACGCTCCTTCTCCTCCGCTACCTTGAGGTTGGCAGCTAGAGTATCTACTAGCTCTGCACGACTTGCCATCTCTCTCCGCACAGCAACTTCCAGCTCCCCTACCTGACGCTCAAGCCGCGTACGCTGCAGCTGTGCGTCCTCTCGCGACTGTTCTAATGCTGCCACTTTCCCCTCTAGCTCGCTGTTTGTGCGTTCCAGAGCGACTAATGTGTCGCGGGCCCGCGCAGACTCGCGCTCATCAATTTTGGCGCGCGAAAGCTTGACTGAGTGCATCTTCTGAATCATCTCCATCTCACGCGTGACGCTCGCGCGAAGCTGTGCCTCCTGGGCTGAGAATCGTTCTACCAAGGCTTCCTTCTTTGCTTCGTAGTCGCGCTCAAGCTGATCACGCATGCCCTGCAGGTGTGACGCCGTTACTCGCTCAATCCCTTGACGTTTCAATTGCTCGAACGCATCTACAGCATCGCGACGATAAAAATCACGCAGCACCTGGTGGCGCTCAGGTCCACAAGCTTGCTTGCTGTACTCCTCATCGAATGTGCGCACAGCTTGAAGGAGGGCATCAAAGGTAGAATTGTCGTTTGATGCTGATGCCTCTGATGATAGCTGAGCCCACAGCTTTGACCTGACCGACTCGCAGAAAGCACGAGAGCTGGACCGCAGCACTTCCAGTTCTTGCTCGTAGCGCACTGCAATATCAGCTTTCAGTTGGCGCCGCACTGCTCGTCGACGGGCATTGGAGTTCGGATATGCTGCGGTGGCCGAATGAAACACGTCCAGACTGAGCCGAGAGATGTCACTGTGGAGTTTCGAGAACGCTTCCAGCTCCATGGGCGGCATCTCGCGAGCACCAGAGTGCAAGCAGTCAACGTACGTCGCCATCGCGTCTTCTACTGCGGCGCGGCACTTTGCCTCTACGAGGTCGTCCCATGCAGAGCCAATATCCAGTGCAGCTGCCATCACACTCGAATCCTGGTGGAGTCCCGCGCTTTCCAGGCGCATCTGGGTCTGCGTGGCCAGCGAGTAGAGCATGGCGTGCAGCGCTTCGCCCGTCATCTCGGACGCAAAGACCTTCTTGATAGGGGAGATTGGTCGGAAGAACGGCAGGAACCCGACCTCCGCGACCTGGTCTGCCGAGACGCACTCGACCACTCGGCTGTTGCGCAGCCGGACCATCTCCTCGAGCTGCGAGGCCGCAGCGTCCGCCCGGCTGGAGCTTGGGCCGGACCACGCTGACGAATGTCGCTGCAGCAGCGAGGGCGCGGGAGCCGCGTCGTCCGAGAAGTCGATCGTGAGCGATCGCGGAAGCAGCTCGAAGAGCTCGACGGCCGGCAGGTCCCTGCCGAGCTCGCCGAAGAGAGCGCGGAACGGCGGCCAGGAGGCCAGGAACGGCTCCGCTGGCGCTGGGCCCGAGGAGAAGACGGACGAGAGCGAGCGCGCGAGCGCCAGCCCGGCGCCGCCGGCGTCTCGGTCCTCGCACCAGGCGACGGTCGAGGCCATCGCGAGCACGGCGGCCACCAGCGGCTCGCAGCGGTCGGGCGCGAACTGCCGCCGCTCCACGCTCGCGTCCAGCAGCACGACAGTCAGGTCGTCCTCGGCGCAGCCCACGGTCGCCAGCACCACCACCGGCGCCGCCTCCAGCTCCAGCTCCAGCTCGGGCGGCCGCGGGACGCCCAGCAGGTGCGCCGAGAAGGCCGCGCGCTCAAGGCGAGAGGCGCGCGCGCCCGCCAGCGCCACGACCGCCAGCCGCTCGCCCGCCGCCTCGCGCGCCAGGAAGCCCGCGCCGGCCGCCGACAGCGCGCCGTCCGCCAGCAGCAGCGGCGCGCCCCGCCACCGCACGGCCACGTCCATCTCGTAGCGGATCTCGGCAATGAGAGCGATTTTAACCCGGCGAAGCCAGCATAGTACTACTTGTGACGAGCGCGAACGAGGAGCATGAGAACTGGATGGGTCTCCAGTGGATCACAGGCAAAGCGGTTTATTCATCCGAGTCCGAGTCTGAGGCCTCCATCGACTGGGCTGCAGCAGCGGCAGTACCAGCGGCAGTAGCAGCGGCAGTGGCGGTGGCGGCTGCGGTTGAGAAGGAGACCCCGAGCTCGCGGGCGTCGCTCCTGTCGAGGCGCTCGAGCAGCTCACCGGCGCTGAAGTCCATGGCCACGGGCTCCCACCTGACGGGCTGCGCGGCGGCAGCCGGCGCGGCGCGCTGTGGAGGCGAGCGTGGCACGAGCGCGTGCGTGAGTGGGGCGCTTCGCTTCCTCGCCAGGCCCGCGACGCACCTTGAGCGAGAAAGAGCGCAGCAGCACGTTGGCGACGCTGTCGGCGCGGAAGACGGGGTCGGCGGCGCGCGCCACGGCCTCGACGCGCGCCTCGAGCTGCCGCGTGGCCTCGAGCACGCGGTCCACGAAGCGCTGCGGGCGTCAGCGCGCGCGCTCCACAGCTGAAACCCGAGCGAGGCGCGCCTCGCAGCCACGCACCTCGGCCAGCGCCACGCGCAGGAAGACGTCCTCGAGCTCGCGCGCGTTGGCCGCGAGCGCGCCCAGCAGCTGCGCGCGCGCCGGCTCGGTGTCCGCCAGCAGCCGCGCCGCCGCCGCCCCGGCCTCGTCGATCTTGAACAGCGCGAGCCCCGCGCGCTCGTCCACGGGCCGCGAGAGCTCGCAGGCCTCGTCCGCCAGCTCCTCGTAGGTGCCGCAGAGCCGCTGGAGCGCGCGCCGGCGGGCGGCGGCGTCGGCGTCTGTGACCGCCACTTGCGGCTCCATCTCCTCCATCGCCATGCTGGTTCTGCCTGCAGGATACTCCCGCAGGCGTTTGTTTGTTTGTTTTTACGACAGGCGTAATTACGCGCGGGTATTTACTGAGTGGCTGCCCGCGTCAAGCGAAACTGGTGGGTTGGCTGCCCACGGCTTCTCCGCTACCGGCGACGCAGTATCCAAGTCAAGCCAAGCGGCCGGACCATTCTCGCGGCTGCTACCTACTCTTCCTCCGAGTGCTGTACTAGAGCCATGAGCGGGCAGGACATCGCGCCCGAGCAGAAGAAGGCGTGGGAGGCCAGCTCGGACTTCGCCAACTACTTCTGCACGTACGCGTACATCTACCACCAGAAGCAGATGCTCACGGACGACCTGCGCATGCAGAGCTACCGAGACGCCATCCTGGAGAACCCGAACCACTTCAAGGACAAGGTGGTGCTCGACGTGGGCACGGGCAGCGGTATCCTGTCCATCTGGGCCGCGCAGGCCGGCGCGCGCAAGGTATACGCCGTCGAGGCCACCGACATCGCGCTGCAGGCGCGCAAGGTCATCAAGGCCAACGGGCAGGACCACGTCATCACGGTCATCCAGTCCAAGATGGAGGACGTCGAGCTGCCCGAGAAGGTCGACGTGATCGTGTCCGAGTGGATGGGCTATTTCCTGCTGCGCGAGTCCATGTTCGACTCGGTGCTCGTGGCGCGCGACCGCTGGCTCAAGCCCGACGGCGCCATGTTCCCCTCGCACGCGTCCATGTCGATCGCGCCCATGTCCAACGAGGACGACAGCAACAAGCGCTTCAACGAGTTCTCGGCCGCCATGGACGGCTGGCGCACCTTCGTGGACAACACCAAGGCCACCTGGGGCGTCGACATGAGCGTGCTCGGCAACGCCTTCCGCCGCGAGCAGGAGCAGTACTCGTTGCGCACTTCGGCGTGGGCCGAGCTGCAGCCGAGCGACCTCATCGGCGACGAGACCGAGATCGCGGCCTGGGACCTCAAGACGTGCACGCTCGAGGACATCAAGGGCGTGACATCCGAGTTTTCGCTGCCGATCTCGGCCATGGCGCGCTTCGGCGGCTTCGCCGGCTGGTTCGACGTCGAGTTCAAGGGCTGCGCCGAGAACCCGGCCGAGCGCGAGGTGACGCTGACGACGTCGCCGTTCGTGCAGCCGACGCACTGGGGCCAGCAGGTGTTCCCGCTGTACCCTCTGACGCAGGTGTGCGATGGCGACGTGGTGGAGGGCTCAGTCTCGGTGGCCCGCCGCTCCGACAACCAGCGCCTCATGACGGTCAAGTTCGACTACCGCGTGCGCCGGCCGGAGGACACGGACGACGAGGGCGTGGACGGCAAGCCCACGACCGCCGTCTTCCAGATCGAGTAGGGCGAAGATGAAGACGCCCGCCTCCGCTCGAGGGCTTTGCCTCCGTAGTATCGCGTCAATACAATAATTTTTCGTTTTCTGGCACTTCGTAGAAGCCGACCCCACAGCGATGGCGCCGCGGTTCGACCTGGAGCTGCACGCGAGCTACTTCCTCAAGCACCTGCGCTCGCTGCCGACGCCCTACGCGTCGCAGGACTCGCAGCGCGTCGTCCTGGTGCGTCCGCCCCCGCGCTGGGGCCCCAGACTGGCGCTCTCACGAGATCCTGCAGGCCTTCTTCTGTGTGCACGGGCTCGCGCTGCTGGGCGAGCTCCACCGCGTCGACAGGGAGCAGGTCGTCGACTGGATCTACGCGCTGCAGATGCACCCGGACGCGCGCGACCCGAGTGCGGCCGAGCTTTGCCTGCGAGGGCGGCGGGGGCGGTCGAGGACTGACTGACCGGCCGCGACGCTGGTGGTACTGCTGCTACTGCAGGCGTAAATGCGGCCGACTGCGGCTTCCGCGGCGGGACCTTCATGGGCAACGCCTACCACTGCCCTCCGGTGGGTGCTGGCGTCGCAACGCGCTGCCTGAACGCGCCGCCACTCACGAGCTGATGAGCAGAGCGAGTACGAGAGCGAGGTGTACGACACGAGCAACATCGCGTCGACGTACGCGGCCATCGCGATGCTCAAGACCCTCGGCGACGACTTGAGCCGGCTCAACAAGCCCGCGATCATTGGTGCGCTGCGCCACCTGCAGGATAAGGAGACTGGGAGGTGCGATTTAGATTTGCCGGCGGCCTCCAGTGCAGTGCTGACCGGAGGTTGCAGTTTTGCGTCCGTGCGCTTCGGGTCGGAGGAGGACATGCGCTTCGTGTTCTGCGCGTGCGCAATCTCCTACATGCTTGATGACTGGTCCGGCGTCGACGTGCCTGCCGTCGTGCGCTACGTTAACTCGTGCCTGGTGCGCTCTGCTTCTTGAGCCTTGATGATGATGCTGGGATGCTGGTCTCACAATTGTCCTGGTGGTTCTCCTCAACAGCGATACGACGGCGGCATTGGGATTGCGCCTGGCACGGAATCCCACGGTGGCGCTGCGTATTGTGCTATCGCGTCGCTCGTGCTCGCCGGCCGCATGATGCAGCTCGACTGTGAGCAGAACGAGCTGGTGCGCTGGCTCGTGTTTCGACAGCAAAGCGGCTTCCAGGGTCGGTGTAACAAGGACCCGGACTCGTGCTATGCATACTGGGACGGCGCGACGCTCGACATGCTCGGCAAGCACTCGCTCGTCGACACTCCGAGCTGCGAAAAGTTCATTTACTCATGCCAATTCCCGTTCGGTGGTCTCTGCAAGTTCCCCGACACGGTGCCGGACGTCATGCACTCGTATTACAGCCTGGCATGGCTCAGTATCGCAGCCCACGCCCCAAACTCATCAAAAGTGGGCGAGGGTAAGTCGACAGAGCTCAGTAGAGAGCTGCTGAAGCTTGCGCCGTTCGATTCCAAGCTGCAAGTGCCGTTTTTCCCAAAGCCCAAGAAGTAGGAGACTGGTAATTGGCCGTTAGACGCGTAAATTGCTGTCAATCTACGTCAAGATGTCCACTCCGTCCTCGGTGATGAGCACCGTGTGCTCTGCCTGTGCGCAGCGTCCGCCGTCCGCCGTCGCCACGGTCCAGCCGTCGTCCCAGTGGACGATCTACGCGGTGTTCGTTAGTTGTTGGGATCGAGTAGCAGCAGCAGCAGCGCGTACCTCGGGACTGCCCTCGCAGATGGCGGGCTCGACGGTGAAGGCCATGCCCGGCAGCATGACGCCCGGCTCGCTGTTGCGGGTGTGCAGAACGAAGGGCAACGCGTGGAACTCCTGCCCGATGCCGTGGCCCGCGTACTCCTCGATGACGCCGTACCCCTCGCGGTCGGCCAGGTCGTGCACGAAGGCGCCGATGGACGAGAATCGGCTGCGCGGCCTGCAGCAGTCGCGGATGGCGCCCATGAGCGCGCGGTTGGTGACGTCGACGAGCCGGCGGGCGTCGTCATCGACGTCTCCAACGAGGAAGGTCTGCGACGTGTCTCCGTGGAAGCCGTCGAGGAAGACGGAGACGTCGATGTTGACGATGTCTCCGTCCTGCAGCGCGCGGCTGTCGGGGATGCCGTGCACCACGACCTCGTTCACGGACGAGCAGAGCGCCTTGGGGAAGCGCCCGTAGTTGAGCGGCGACGGGTACGCGCCGCGCGCCACGATCTCGGCGTGCACGCGCGCGTCGATCTCGTCCGTCGAGGCCCCGGGCACGGCCAGCGGCCGCGCGAGCGCCAGAATGTCGCGCGCGAGCGCGCAGGCCGCGCGCAGCCGGCGCTGCTGGGCCGCGTCCAGGATCGGCACGAACGGCTGCGGTAGAGACATGCCGCCCGAGGCCGCGTAGTGCGGCCGCGAGACGCCCGCAGGCACGGGCCGCGCCGCGCTCACGGCGCCCGCGCGCACGGGGGCGCGGGATCGGCCGGTCGTGGCGGCGGTCGCCAGCCGCCGGAGGGGGAGCGCTCGCGTCGCCATGGTGGGTGGGGAGGCGAGTGAGCGCCCGACGGTATCCGATAGTTGATAGAGGGGGAGTATAAATCTACGAGGGCGGAGCTGAGGGCCGAAGCGCGAGGGGATGTATAATATAGGAGGATGTATCGACTCTGGCGGGCTACGTCCGCCGCGTCACTTGAGTCGCCGGGCGCGCGCGAGCATCCTGGCGAGCACGGGCGAGGCCGCGAGCGTGAGCGCCCCGCGCGCCGGTCCTGCGCCACCGTCAGCTCTCCATCCCCAAAACTCAACACCACAGCGGTCTGCACGCACCCGTGGCGACGGTCGAGACGTAGGCGAGCGCCAGCGTGCCGGCCTCGCGGTCGACGGCCGAGAGGTCGACGAAGGGCACGCGCGCCAGCAGCGCGTCGAGGTCCACGCCCGCGCGGATGGCCGCGTAGGAGCCCGAGAGCGTCGCGAGGAAGACGCTCGAGTGGAACGCGACGGCCGTGCGCCCGTAGGCCCGCAGCGTCTGCCGCACGCGCGCCTTCATCTGCTGCTGCTTGGAGCTG